>CAEGAE010011435.1:0-48918 GCA_903067095.1 Girardinus metallicus | reverse complement strand
TTGTTAGCTGTGGATATATTCTTCGTGGAAGAACTTGGATCCTTTCACACGTTTGTTGGGCGAATTCGCCGCTGCGATTTCCTCCGCATCAGTGAAAGAAAGTGCTGGCAAATTAAGTAAGGATGATGAAAAGGACCGGAGGAGAAACGTTTTTCTTAGAGTACTTGAAATACAGCCAATAAAACAGGAAGTACCCCAGCCCTATCAGATGCAGCTTCCGGTTGTCGTGAAAAAGGTCTCTAGTTGCCAGTTTTATCAGGCGAGGGTAAAGTTGGCAATATGCCAGCTCGCGCTGGGAAGGTCCCACGAAGGAAGGTGACTATAAGGCTGTTTTATCTTACTAACTCTGGGTTTTAGGAGCTTTATTTTGCTTTTGTCTGAATAATATTCAGTGCAAGTTACGTGTTGACTCATAAAGTAGCTCAGAGCATGAGAGTAAAGTGAGTCCAGCCAAAGTTAAAGGTAGATAAACTATTCTTTGTTCATGAAGTGTGGCTAAAGGTGAAACAATGCTAAGTTAAATTCTGTATTTGTTTTGTAAGTCTTGTAATTATATTTTTGATCAGTATTCAGTTAATCTGAACACTGTACATTTTAATGCTTATGCCAGCTAATATAGAGCTAAATGCAGTAAAGTTTAAAACAGTTGATTTATCCTGTTTAACACACTATAGCTTGTTTGTCTTTATCTAAGTGAAGGATGGAAATGTGAAGTTAATTGTGTGAAGTTAATTATTACCTGTGAGAAAAGTAAACCAGGTTCATAAGACAATGGTTATCTAAAACATTAATACTGTACACTGTAAAAGGTTTGTTTGTTAACAAATAAAGAAAAACACAATCTGGATGTTAATGGCAGCGCTTCGGTGGTCATTGCTGACTTCCATTTTATTACCCTTCAGAATGTGCTCATCACTGTCATAGTAGTCCTGACCCTCTGGACCTGTAACATGTGTCAGATGTAGCAGGGTTTGAATTTTGAATTGGTGCAACTGAGAATGTCAGATAATTTGCTTAAATTTTATAACTGAGATTAAGGCTTTGTAATGATCTGCCTACAACGGCGACTTAGTTATCATCCAGCCCTTTTGGCAAATTTTGTAGTATGATTGGGGTCACTGCCCATTTAAAAGACCTCATTGTGCTTTCCAGCCTGATGTCTTGAGCGACACTTTCTCACCTTATTCTTTCCTCATGAAGCCATCTATTTTGTGAAGTACAACATTACCCCCAGCAGTGAAACACTCTCACAAGATGCTGCCAATCGCTACATTTCATGGTTGGGATGGTGTTCTCAGGCCTGAAAGCAACCCTTTTCTTCTCCAGATATAATGTTTAAAACTGTAAAACACTTCCATTTTAGATTTATCAGAGTAGGATGTTTCTCTAAAAATTATAGAATTTCTTCCCAAGCAAACTTGCAAACTTTGATCTGATTTTTATGTTGTTTTTTTAATGTGGCCTTTCAGCTCATCTCAGTACAAGACTTGGCTAATGACTCTCTTACCAACTTTAGCGAGCATCTTCAACAGGACTTTTGAATTTGTTGTGTGCGTGATACTCGCATTCACTAATACACATTCATCTCTGTGGGACGCAGAACCCGATTCCTTCCTGAACAATATACACTTTATTGCTAAAACCATTCATGCACCCATCCAAATCATTTAATTCTGGTATTACAACCAGCTTTATAGCCACAGGTGAATAAAATTCTGCACCTATGTATGCTCTGTTCTGTTCTCAAAATACATCTGCCAATTTAAAAGGGCAGATGTATTTTGCCACTCTTTCACAGTGTCGAGTAAGCAACTGTGAAAGAGTGGCTTACTCACAGGAGCTCAGTTAATTCAAGCATGGTACAGTGATGGGATGTCATCTGTGAAATAGGTCCTTTCATTAAATTTCCTCTCTGAATCCCATGGTCAGATGTTTGTGGTATTATGAACAAAGCAAGCACCAAATACAGCATGGAAAAATCACAGTGTGCAGAAGCCACCACCTGTCTTCAGAGTCAAAACTTAAATGCAATGCAAAGTGTCTAGAGGCCTGATCTACATAATGATAAATCATGTTTCCTTGTCTTGCAATCCAATAGATGAGGCTTGCCAATATATTTCGGACTGCATTTTGCCAACTGTAAAGTTTGGTGTTGTGCTTGGCCCTGAGTTTTAGTGAAACAAACTCTTGATGGTGTTGTACACTGAGAACATTTGGACAGTTTTTTGCTCCTGATTCTGTGGGAACAGTTTGGGAATCATCCTTTTCTGCACCAACACAACTATCCACAATTCATGTGGCCTTAAAGCCTTTACATTAAGAATGTGATGATGGTAATGTCCAGGTGTGTATGGGGAACAGTGACCTATATACTCACACACACATACATATATAATTACAATGATGCTTCCACCACCACCCCTCCCAATCCCCGCCCCTCCCCCGCCCCCCCCACACACACACCCATTCCCCCAGGTGGGTTGGTGGCTGTTCATCTTGAGCTCAGCGCCCCTAGCAAAGGCCTGGGAGCTTGAGTGTCCTTTGCAGTCTCTTTAGGGTCACTGCCCGTAGAGTTTTGAAACTGCAAGGTAAGAGGTTTGTTTTTGTATGTGTGCATAGCATCTGCAACCTCATTAAATATAAGGTTTTGCTGATTTGTTTTCAAGTATAAGCCTTTCAAGGTGGTAGAGAACATTTATGCTAGCCATGCTAGTTTCTTTAGTTGTGACTGAGAATCATTGAATGCTTCACAGATTGGAATGTAAAAGTTCAGGCAAAGTATGTTTTTTTTTTTTTTTTTAAATCCATGAACATGTAGGAGAATTCCAAACTCACCCTCTCTAAAATTTTTCCCGGCATGAACAGCAGTTTTGGTTGCGATCGTCCATCAGAGTCCTTGTCTCTACTTGCAACGTCTTCCAGTGATCTCTCTCTGTGGTGCGTAGACCTCGGTTTATGGTTCACCTTAAGTCACACAAAAACATTTCCCCAAAAACTGATGTTTCTGCACATACCGTACAAGGAATTCTCATTCAAACTTATAGTATCTTACCTTAATGTAAAAGAAATCTTCACTTCTTCCTGACCTAGAGTGGGAAAGGCCTCTGGAGTGATGAGTGGTGGAAGAGGAACTCTGAGCAAAGCCACACTTCAGTAAGCCATCAAGATTGCACCCTCCACTCTTCCTGTGAGTATTTGCCCCCTCCTTTAACCGATAGTCAGAAGCCTTGCAGTGCTTGCTGTTCAGACTGTTTCCAGCAACAAGGCTGCTGACGCTACCCATGGTTCTGCAAGCACAGGTGTTGACAGGTCCAGATGGAAAACTTACAAAGAACTGTATGGGTGACACGTCTCATGACACCAGGAAATTTCTGACGTTGGCCTCATCTGTGAGACATAATAACAAACAGGACAAAAAACAATCAAGATATAATGTGTCTATGCTTTGTTACATGCTTAAAAACTATTTCAAACAAAATGAAAATAATAGTATTCTTTAGTTTTTCTAGGTTTATGGAAGGTGTTTGAAGGTTTTTCTTTAGTCTTTGGCTGTTTTTTTTCTTCATAAATGTTCTATACAATTCAATCTGGGCTTGAAAGGCAAGAAATTTGCACAAAACATTAGTTGTCAGAGCTAACAAACTACCTACTGCACATAAAAGTCTCTGAAAATCATGTCTTTAAGAAGTAGTTGAAAAAAAATCCATCAGAGATCTGAAACAGGACCTGACAGATGCCTTGTCCTTCAGTTAATCATCCACTCTGGGAGAGATTTTGGTTTGATATCTTTGACATATTTTTCTACAGATTTACTGGAAGGAATTATGTGGTACTTGTGACAGGTTGTTCATAACAATATAAAAGTTGTTCCTTGCCAAGTTATCTGTTGTATCTACTTTGTGCAGACACCAAACTGGCTCATTCTTTGAGTTTAGGTGCATTTTTAATCTTGATTGTTTCAAAAGACAGAGTTACAGTTTTGCACAGGTGAGCATATACTATTTACTCTTCTGGGTCATAAACAGATTATAGTTACAATCACTGTTTGTAGCCATCAACTAGGTCCTGGCATTGTTCTGCCTGATATTTGCCCACTCTTATCAGAGTGGGTAGAGCACATTTATATTAGCTGGTTTACTGAGATGAACCAAGCTTTTAAAGGTTATTCATACATTTTCCAGAATGTTGCATTTTGGAAGCTATTCCAGAAGGTTAGTATTATCTTGTATGTCCATTTCTGAAACTGTTTTGATGTCGGTGTGGGATCATTTTTCTGCAATCAACTGTAGCCATGTTTCCACCATCTGATCAAAAACTGGTAAGATTATTTTGATTTGGATGTCCAAGAACAACAAACGTCCACTCAAAAAATATCTATATTAAAAACATCAAACAATTAAACTAGAAGATAGAAGATTCTAGATTAGAACATCACTGTCATTATTCAAAGTGGACAGAGTTTAACATCAGCGAAGGTTTAAAGTAGAGGTCTCCAATTCCAGTAATTGAGAGCCACTGTCCTGCAACATTTAGATGCACCCCTGGTCCAATACACTTGACTCAAATAAATGGTTGATTATCTGGCCTCCACAGAACTTGATGACTTTCTGAGGGAGTAATCCAGCCTGTTAATCTCACTTGTGTTGAACCAAGACTGCATTTCAAAGTTGTTTTACTCTTAGCTCATAAGGGCTATGCTTGAAGACTCTTGGCTTAGAGCAGTGATTCCCAAAGATTTTTCTTCTGGTCCTCCCCAGTGGTTCCCAAAGATTTTCTGGGCCCCCCTATGGATTACAGTAAAATCTCCCCAAAAAAGAAAAACACATCATTCAACCAGACATAAACCTATACACATATTTTGTTTTCAAACTCCACTGAAGTTTATTTCACACTTCAGGTTGCAACAAAACACACTACAAACCATCTTTACAGTGAAACACTTTTGTGTAACAGTTTTTTGTTTTTTTTCATTCTTCCATACCACTTCCCGCGCCGCCTATGCAATGGCACTGCGCCCCCCCCCCCCAGGGAGCATGCCCCACACTTTGGGAACCACTGGCTTAGAGGGTGCTGATGAAGAAATTGCCAATGTCAACACCAGACTCAAAATTTGCAATTATTCACATGGGCAAGCCAAATAATTTCTGGAAAGCTTTTCTATGATCAAATGAGACAAAGATTCACCTCCTTAGTCACAATAACAATAAAAATCTTTTGAGGAATCAAGGTGAGACTCAGTGTGGACGGGGGTAACATCATGGACCTGGCTGACATTAAACTTCTGGGAGGCTCTGACCCCATAATGCCCTATTGAATCCTCTTGAAATTTTAAAGAATTTATGGCAGGAAACAAACCAGTTCTGCCATTCATTGAAGTTGTGTTTTGTACAGTCAGTCTTCCAAAGAACAAGAATACAGCAATTAAATCATTAAAATTCTTTAAGTACAATAACATTAATACCAATAATAAGTAAATGTTAATGTCAGAACAGAGCTGTCTTAAAAGAACACCAAAAGCATTTCTCTGAAAATGTTTAGGTAATCAGAAACATCTAGATTAAAATTGTTCAAATATAGAGACTAAAGTACACAGTTAAACAAGATGACTGTAAAGTGTGCCATACCTGTCAACAGAAGATTTTCTTCCCTATTGACCAAAACTCTACTTTTCTCTTCAGGTTTTTTTTTATTTCGTAGTATTTGCTGCTATTTAATGCTAAGCATTTGATGAGGAAACAGAAGTGCTCGTATTTGCATAACAAACTGGCTGAAAATAGTCCACATTGGCGTTTTGCCTAGATTTGTGCACCTAGATTCAAGCTGCTGCTGTAGAATTTGACAAATAACTTTTTGGATGACCTTCCTGAAAACAAACTGGCCACTAAGCCAGGCACCACCAACTCAATACTTGGCTGTAGCTGCCGTCTGAATGACTTCTGGCAAGTCATTCAGATATACACCAGATATATATTTTTGTTACTTATATCAATATACATTGATGAGATGTTGGTAAATCTCTTAAAAAAGATTACTCTATATTTATACATTATATGGAAATGTACTGTTAATGTAGTTTTAAGGCTTAATTATCAAACCTAAAAATATAACTCATTCAAACTAACCTTTTGAACTAAAATTAAGCTTGTAACCAAATTTGTGTCTGTATTTTTGCTTAGTTTACCAACACATTTATCCATTGAATTGCCATCATTACTATTCATGCTGTCTCACTCTCTCCACCTCCTTTTGCAAAGCAAACAGGTCACAGATGTTAATATCATGATCTCTAACCCACAGGGGAGAAGTCAGCTCTGTGGGTGAGTTCTTATGGCAAAGGGCTTCTCGCTGCCTGATCTCTGCTCTTTGAACCACCTGGTCCTCTGGCTTTAAGTATTTTATAATAGCCACAACAACAAAGCATGGAACATATTTGTGTACGCTTTATTTGACACGAGGTTGCAACCTAACAGTTTCCTTGTTCACTTTCCTGAGCACGGTGTGAGAAGGAAAGTCTTGAACAAAGGCACAAAGAGAGCTGATGAAGACTTTTATCACCACGAAACAAAAAGAGGTGAAAGATGTAAAGACAAACCTCACGTGTCATAATGGGGAGAATCACGGTACCATCAGTAAGACTGTGTAGTAGAAACTATTAAAAATTCAGTGGAACTCAAAGGAAAGTACAGAAAATGTCAATATATTCTAGAAGAAACGAAAAAAAAAAGAAAAAAGGAATATACTCAGTCACTGTAGATAGTTAGAATTATGACCTGCACAAATATACTGGAAAACAGTCTTCCCTGTCACTCTGGTAAACAGTCTCTGACATGGCTATGTCTTACTGAGCCTGTCTGCCACTAAATCCACAGACCTCACTATCACTCTCAGATATCAGCAACCGCCCATAGACAATGGACCGGTGTAATGAAACAATAGATTTTACTTACTGCCAGGCCAAACTAAGCACCCATCTCTTGCCAAGCCCCTACAGAGTCATCAATCCAGTCCTGAAGGAAACAAGCAGCCAGGCATGTGTGTATGTGTGAATGGACGAGGTGCAAATACAAACACTACCACCCCGGCCAGGAGGGTCTGCTAACCGTCCAGATAAAAAGGGGTGGGTCTTCCAGCTTGTCTAGTCAGCTTGTGCCGAGTTTTGCATCATAACTGATATGGAAATTCGGTTGTGTATCTGTGTGCACCAAAACGAGTGTGTGTGAGAGAAAGAGACCTTCCTCCTCCCTGGGGAGCTGGTGTATAACATGTGCTCCCATAGAACCGGCGTGTGCCGCTCAAGAGATTAACTCCCAGCTTTCACAAAGGATCTTTTACACCCTCAGTGCAACCCCCCCACCTTCTCTCTGCATACTCCCCCGTTAGTGCATCGCCTAACTGTGTAATAACCATTCATCCTTCCCTCTCCCTCATCCTGTTAGTCCCTCCCTCCACCCATCCATCCCACTTGCTGCCCTGCACCCACCCTGAACAAACAGTCCATCTGAAGGAGGAAAAAAAGGCGCTTGCCCTCTATGTTTTTGCTCTTTGTCTGCTGAAGTGTGCTGTCTTTGTGTAAACCCTTGTGCGGTATTTGATGCATTCTCTCCCCAAACAGCAGGACCATATTTGAATGTTGAATAAATCACTACTACTGAAAATTACTACTGTTCCAGACTTATTAACTCAAGCCTTTAGAACTCATGGTTTTTAGACACTTTTTTGTGTCTCCACAAGTTCAACACAGACTAAACTCTTGGTAGAACAAAAGTATAAGCTAATCAAAAAAGGAAAATATGGAATGTACAGCAACCAATGGAAAAAAGAAAAACATCCTCCATTTTTGTAACTCAGATAATTTAGCAAAAATACATTTATATTAACAGATTTGGGGAGAATTATGTAAAATCAACTTTTTTACCTTTGCATCATTTTATAATGTTATTCATTTATCAAAAACATACCCATAGCTTTGATTATTTCATGCATGTTTGAGAAATCCTAAAATCTCCCATAGCAACCAGTTGGGGATGTCTAAATGCTTAGTCTCACAGAGCACCACATTTTCCACACTGCTTCTCCTCCTTACAGAGCACCTCTTCCCTGCAACTCTCCCTCATAACTCCTTCAGACTAGCACCAGCAGCAGTTAGCACCTGGTGGAACTGTGCATCCACTGAGCTCATCATATGAAGTACTTCGCAGTTCAACTCAGGTAAGAACGTTGTTAAAGGCTTAATGGCGAAACACTGTTGTGAGGATGTGCTGAAGGACTGACGGAAAGAGCAGGAGCTACTTAAAGAGACAGATACCCAATTTCAAGGCGTAAAATTGCAAAGTCAAATTTCTTTTAAGTCATGTTTGATATATATGTATAACATTTTTATAAAAACTGAAGGTAACACACTTGATTGTGCTATAAGATGGCACTAAGTGGCTGAAAAATACATAATATTGCCCCTTTAAAGTATACACTAAAACGCTCTTTTAAGTTGAGCATAGTGAATTGCACTAAAGTTTCTGTGATGTTACATCAGACCGTCTGAGGCCTTTATTCATAAAATGTTTGCAGAATCTTTTGACCCACTTTTTGAGTACTCTCCAGTATCTGCTTCAGTTTTTCTCAGCTGTACTCTTCACTCACCCTTTCAGCTGGCTGCACTTGTTCTGTGATCAGTCCTGTTGAAGCCTGTTAGTCTGAACAGTAACACTTCCACTCACTTGCTTTTCGGAAGTAGTTGTTTTCACATCTATTTGATGCAAATATATACTTGATTTTGTATTTTCTAGGATTCCAGTTTTTTACGTGATAACAATAGGTTCGAGGTACCAGATTTCAGGGGGCATTGTTTGATTCAGGAACTCTAGTAAAGTGGGGATGCGTGCATTTGTGTATGTGTGGGCGCTTGCATATATCTAATCTCATATCTGACTGGCTCCAGGTCTGTCTTTGTCTGGACAAAAGAGATTTGTGCTCAGTGAATATCTATGTTTGTGAGCAGAGGAGGGATCGTGTGCATGAAAGTGTGTGTGTTGGGGGCAGCATGAGGGGGGGTGTCGACCTTGCTGTTCGAGCCGCAGCTGATCTGCCTGACACAAAATCCTGAACCCCCCCTCAAACACCTCCATAAGAATAGCTGACAATAGACCCTCTGCTAGCCGATGAAAGACACACACTGTCATGCAGCATGGCCAATCGATTAACACAGACAGCAATAGGCAATAGTCTGTTAGAAAGTTTGTGGATTTATACCTGTCTAACAATGACCATAAAAACCTGTTGTCACTGTACCTCTGTACACCACCGCTACACCAGATGGCATTGCTTTAATTCACACTGTCTGTATGGTAATTTCTAACAGATGCATGTATAATCTATCTAGTTCAATGTCTGTTTTTTTAGGTCAATCTCAGTTTATTGTTCTTTGTGTATATCTGCAGTCTCAAGCATGTCTTGAACTTTATGCAGCAGTTGTTTTGAATTAAAGTCCAAATTTAAAGGCTTAATCTGCATAAGCTTTTGTAGTTAAACTAAAATATTTTGACTGCATAATATTTGTTTTATGGAAATATCTTTACTGAACATTTCGGACTGAAAACTTCAAGCAAATTCAGACAAAATTGCTGTTTTGCATGATTCTGAAAACTGGCCCACACTGGCCCATACTGACAAGTATTGGATCAGGTTCCCAATCAAGACAATGATTGAAGTCTTCCCGACTAAACTCATGTCCTCATGCCTGTAGTTGGTCTCCTGTCTGTCTGTGAAGTTTATGAGGACAGAAAAATGTTTTTTTTTCCTAGTTAATGCCACACAATTAACAGAAAACACACTGAAAAGTGTTATTGATTAAATTAGCATTAGCCTCCCACTTTATTAAACTGCTCCACATGATAACATTATCACCTGGAGCAAGACAGAAGTTTGTTGAATAGTGTGGATAAAGGTGCGGATAAAGATATGGGGGTTGTGACTGAAATGCCCATATCTTTAAACATACAAACTTTAAGGACATCACATTCATTAATACAGTGTTGGCCCACCCTTTTGCAGCAATAACAGATTAAACTCCTTCACTATGTCTACAAAGTTTAGAAGTGTGTCATGGTCATTTTTGATATTTCTTTGAAAAGAGCATTTGCGAGGTCAGACATTGATGTTGGATAAGAAGGTCTTGCTTACAGTCCAACTGCTTTAATTCATTCAAAAAGCCTCCTATAGGTTGAAGTCTGGGCTCTACATTGACCATTCAACTTCCTCCACACAAAACCTTCTGTTGAGGAAAAAAAAATTATCCATATCACATAGAAAAAATCCTGAGAAGCCTAAAAATTTCAGTTTCATTTTGAACGTCTCTTTATCATTCTTGAATTTCATATTTGACCTTTGCGACCCTTTAGCAACCCCAGAACTGCCTTTCACCGTACATACATTTATTTAGAAAAACAATTTAAAGTTGATTGATTTTCAAATAATGTTACAAAAAAGCCACCTTCCCTTATATGAGAAAATTTTATAAAATTGAAATTGTCATTTACTCTTCTTTCAAAATGTGTTGCTAATTTTAGCTTCCCGGGTGGAAGAATAAAACATAATGAATTTACATCTTTTCTAAACATATTGAATAAATAAAAAAATTAAATCAAATATTTAATGACCAAATATCTGAATAGCTTAATAATTGCAACAGTGTTCTTCTAATTTTAGACTATGCAATACAGTCACATACAAAATGCTGCACATGTTCCTCCTGTTATGATGTAACACATTAGATAACTACAATCACTCTGTTATTCACACAAACTAACTAATGATTTACAGGTACTACAAAACCTCCCCCCGAAGGCACGACAGCACAAACTCAATTAAAAACTTAAAATTAGAAGAACAGGCAACAGCACGTTTGACAACAAAAAGGATACAACATTAGAGACTGAAGAGCTGCTAGGTTGAATTATTGAGCGCTAATACTCTCTTTTTCTGTCATTCTCAATAGCCTGTCAAGGTCTGACTTTCTCTCTTTTTTTGTTTCTCTCTCTGCTTCTCTCTCTTGCACAGGACTGATGCGTGGATGAGTAATATGGCCTCCAGCAGAAAATCAACTAAGAATGAAGTGTGGGTTAGGGACAGTCATCTATCTTTCACTTTCACAGATAACATGTCTATCTGGCGACCAACTTCACACTTCCCTACACATGTGCCTGCGCACGCACACACAGACACACAATGGCATCCAATATCAGCTAATTGGATAATCCTTTTATAGCATTGTAAAGGAGATTGAGCATGAATGGGGCTTCAGTGGTGAAGTGCAGAATACCAGACACTCATTAGTGCCCCAGAGTGAAGGAGATGGAGTACCAGGCACAGAGTGAGGAACACGGGCAGAAAGGGTAAGAGACAGAGATGGAGAGTCAGGGAGGGTGAGAGACATTTGTATTCTGTGTGGCTAAACTTGTATTATATATTGATAACTGCTGCCCAGCATACAGTCAATGTTTCCTCTGTTCAGGGTGCGCAGAAAGACTCGATCCTAAGCCAGCGAGTAAACATTTATAACTCATTATTTTGATCTCAGCATGTTCTGCTGCAGGCGTATAACTGAATCTTTGATAAGGGGCCAGCTTTCAATGAAGGACCCTCCTGTTGAAATTAGATTGCATTCAAACACCGTTATGTGCATCCAGATGAGACATTAGGTCGTCTAAACGATCGACCTCCTCGGGTGTTAATAGATAAGGAGGTTCTGTGAATCACCGGCCAGATTTGTGTGGCTGACGAAGTAGAGCTTCTAAAGTGCATATATTTGCATAACCTTGTCAGTTAGGATGAAGCTGAAAATGCATTTTAATGGAGCCTAAATGAGAGCATTTAGCCCTACAAGAATGGGAAGGAATGCAGAGAAAGTACAGGAAGTCCTGAAGTCAAAAAAGAAAAATCTGAAAGGTTTTGAAGTAATGCATCTGCCACTACAAAATATATTATTACATCAGGCCTTCTGAGGGTAATTTACAGTTACACAATGCACTAGATGTCCTAAATGGTTATGAATAGATGTATTTCTCTGGTTTGCTTCAGCAGTTCAAGGTCAGCCCTGCTGTCATAAAATATTTACTTATTGAGCGTTTCTTCCATCAGAGAAAAGTTGTTGCAGGAGCAGTGTACCAAGAAGACTTATTTTTAGACATTCTGGAGTATTCTTCATGCATTAACCATGAATATATACTGTTTTCCATTACTTCTGTGAAATAAAAAGGGCTATGGCCACATTGAAGGCCACATTTCATAGATTTATGCAATCTCTGAGTATGTGTGTGATAGAGGCTACTGAATAATTGTCATTGAAATGCTCACTAAGAATAATTTTTGAGGGTTTGGAATATTAATGAAATTTGTTGCAGTTTAATTAAGATAAAATTTTAACTGATATTGGTTCTGTTGATTTCTATTGTTATTTTCAGCCTTATGGTTATGTAAAAGTTCAAAATGTTGCAGCTGCAAAAGGTTCTGTGATGGTGCACAAATTTAAGCTAGCTTCCAGCTTTAGCAAGTTTAGCGACGGTGATAATTGCTAGCAAGCCTGACTTCTCAATCCTGCCCAAGTTGGTTTTAATGAACAACTAATCTGAGTTGTTAACTAAAACAACTCGGATTGTTATGGCTTGTCAAATGGATTACCAGCCATAACAGATTTAATAAAATTTTCAGAAATATCATTGCAGCTAGTTTAGCTGCAATGATCGTGCTACATATAGAGAGAGCTGAGCTCCTTAACCATGGGGTGTTTGTTAATGAATTTCGTATTCTAATTCTCAGTTTTTTTATTGTGTACCTGTTAGGACAAACTAGATGAGCAAAATTAGCTGCCTGTGCATGCGTGGAAAAACGTTGCAGCCACGCGTTCAGCGTGAAACCCCACATGTCTAAAGGCTATTAAGCTAATAATTTTTACAAAATAATGAATGACTTCAATCCAACCAAATTAAATGCTTTCAAATTTACACAGACTACCAATCTTGCGCTGCAGCCAGTTATACTTAATAACTGGCTGCAGCGCAATAATAACTCAATAACTTGTTATTGAGTTATTATTATTAATAATTATTATTGAGTTATTATTAATAATAATAACTCAATAATAAGTTTTAATTTACAAATTTTTTTCCAATCACAAGTAAATACAATTTTTTTGTAATCTCTAAACTTTTGTATGTTGGCATTTATCTGACAATCACAAAACCCTCTCTCTGTTTATTAAATTTACTTCATTAAATACTGTTGTATCCCAGAATGGTGATATTCATAATGTGGTGCAAAAGAAGAAATAATGATTTTTCTGGCACTGGGACCCTCTGACCTGCAAGCTGCTGACTCTGATAAGGTTGTCATTCTTTAGCTCAGCCTTCCTCCCAACCTGTGTGGGTAGGGGTGCGTGTGTGTGTGTGTGGCGTAATATGGGAGTACAGTGTGCTCACTTTCAGTCTGTATCATTCCAAAAGCAGTTGGGAGTATGTACTGCAGACAATACCTGTGCTCAGCTCTAAAATCAATGCCTAAAGGACCTTCGTGATGCCAACTGTAAACTGCACAAAAGCTCTGCAAGTTAGTTTAGCATTTTTGGAGTCTTCTACCTGACAGGAGGAACTGGTGTTTGAGTTCATAGGATGTGCAAATCCAAGCAGAAAACGTTTATATCAAATTACGGTTAGCCTCAGAGATCAGGGGATGCTGCACTTCCCTGACAGAGCCTTCAATCATGGGAGAATGATGCTATGTTTGGTTATCTGGGACAGTTATTTTAGGTCTTCTTTAGCAGGTCATTACAGCTTACACTGATTGTCATTTCCTACATTAACCTACAGACCATTTTGCAAATAAAACACATTATATCTTCCTGAACTCTACAGTTAAAGATAACATGTCTGTCTCTGTATGGTTGTGGTTCTGTCCCTTCCCTGTGGTTAACTGCATAATATTACAGACCAGACCGAAGTAGGACAAGCCTAAACAAGTGGGTTTTACTTACCCACACACTTTGTCACCAGCACAATGTGGAGCAATTCACAATCCCTACATGTCTGAACGTATTCCTTGCTGAAGACAGGTATGACATTGCAGTAGTTTTTCCTCCTTCTTTTGTTGTGATTTACTACAGCAACCAGGAATATTTTACAGCACGAAAATGTGCTGAAATCTAATTCATGGTTAAAACATCTGAGGTTTCTGTAAATAATGAGGCATTTTCACTAAGCTCCATATTGGTCCTTGATAATTAATATAAGGAGCTTAAAGTTCAGCTAAAAGTCAAAAGGAGCGATGCTAACAATTTGTACACTGAAAGCAGCAAAGAGCTAAGAGGGCTCTAATGTTAGAAAACTTTGAGCAACTAACAAGTTGTAAACAAACAGACTCTGTAACGATTTATTCCATTTTAAATCCAGTCAATCAACCATACCTACAAGTCCCCAAAGAACTGACTTACCTCCATTATGATCTGTGTGCCCTCACAGTAGCGATCAGTGCAGCTGCCACTCTGGACAAACACCCATTAGCTGGATGCAGACTTGGAGAGCTAATGTGAAAAAAAGAAAGAAAGAAAGAGATATCTGCCTTTATTGCTGATGTTCTCTCTTGGTCAACTCGTCACTCTGCTACAGCAGTTGGTATGTCACAATCAGACCGGCTCACCTTCCATACACTGAACACTATCACATTCCTCCATAAACACACACTGCTTCCATTTCTTTCCTTTCTATCCTTGTTTCCTCCCCTCCTGAATTCCCTCCCACTTCACTCTGAACATCCACCTCCCCGGCTCATCCCGCCTCCCATTGTTTCTTCTCCTATTTTTTTCTTTTTAGCCTTGGTCATCTCATATATACATGTTTTATGTGCTGTGCATTATTTCAGTGCTATTTTCCTATTTAAATTAGCTGTTCTTTTTCTTTTGACCCACCTTCTTTTCATTTTCACCTTCTGTTTCTCTTTTCTTGACAGGAAATTACTTCAGTTTCTACATGAATAAAGACAACAGCTCATCATCCCTGGCCAAATTTTTAAGCCCTGCACTCTTTATGCAGGATTAATATTAGTGTTTAGTAAAAAAAAAAAAAAAAAAAAGCTAAAGCCAAAATAAAACATAAAAAAGCAAATGTATTTGTTTAGCAATATCTTTACTTTAAAGGCAAAAATTTTAGGATATGTTTTAGAATTTTTTTTGAAGTAGTACAAAATTGTGAAGTGGATATAAAAAGGAACCATTTTTTTTTTAAGTTTAAAGCGTTTATATTTTTTCCCTTTGCTATGAAACCCCTGAATAAAATCCAGTTTAACTAAGAGCCTGCTGAACTAAAATAAAATCCAGATGTCTTTGTAAAGTCAGCAATTGAGAAAACCAGTAAACATTACAGTTTGCCTAGTACTGTCATTACACATCAAAATGTTGATTAATGTTTCATATATAATGTTTCAAAAGCAACTCTAAACAGGTGGGTTTTTAGTCAGGGATGTCAAACTAATTTTTGTTTTGGGCTAAATCAATATTATTAATGCTCTTAAAGGGCCGGTTGTGCCAGAACGTATTGATAAAACCTGTTCACAAACTGTTAACATATTAATAAATTCTTAAAATTGAATATTACTAAACATCTTTTCAGTCCCTCCAGGATTTTGTGATTCTTTTTGTGATTTTTGTGCAATAAAAATCTAAGAGTTTAGAAATATTTGTGATATTTGTGCTTATTTATGGTGGTAAATGCGCCTTTTTATTACTGGCTGTATAGATCATGGACTATAATCTGACATCAATTAAGGCTGAGGCAGCTGTTTAGTACAAGTAAGAAAGTTTTGACAATCTTTGAGAAAAATGTCCAATAAACTCCCAGTTATGTATTAGCGCAATTTGTTGATTTTGCGTGACTTTCCACAATCATTCTTAAGAGTCTGGAGGGACTGATTTATATAATTTGGCAGTAAACAGATAACAACTGCATTGATTTAATTGATAACATAATATTTAAGTACACTTAGTTTAGTCTAGAATCTAGAGGGCCACATAAAAAGCTATGGCGGGATAGATTTGGCCCACAGCCCTTGAGTTTGACATGTGGTGTTTTGGTTGTTTTGCACTTATCTGGAAGTTTGTTCCAGATTTGTGGTGCATAGAAGCTGAATCTGCTTCTCCATGTTTGGTTCTGATTCTGGGGATGCAGAGCAGAATAGAACCAGAAGACCTGAGTGGTCTGGAAGGTTGATACAACAGATCTTTAATATGTTTTGATGCTAAGCGGTTCAGTAACTGATAAACTAACAACAGTATTTTAAAGTCTGTTCTCTGAGCTACAGGGAGATTTCCAACTAATTCACGCATTTAGTTTAAAGTAGCTCATCTTTTGCTGCCTTGCAAGTTTGAAGGTCTGTTGTGCTTTGTTTTACTTGTACATCAGTAGAGTTCACTAAAGCCTTATCATAGTAGTGTGGAGGTTATAACCCTTAGAGAGAAGTCTCTGCAGAATACCCTTTTCGACTCTCGAGCACATCCAGCTATTTCTCTGCCTCAGCTCTTGTTTTATCTGTCTGTATCTATTATGTTCCCCTGCTTGCCTGTCTTTCTCTCGCTTGTTATTTTCATCTCTCAACTCTCGGTCCTCTTTTACTGTCTGGCCTTGTTTCCTGTTTTAATCTTTTGCCTCCAAAGTCTCAACAAGTGCTGCATCAAAATTCAAAAAAATCTAAAGTTGTCGTCTCCCTGAATAAATACAAAGACAAATAAGGTTTGAAGTTTCGTTTCTAGCTGTGAGTAAAAATACACTGTTACTCATTACCATTCGGGCATGTTCGCTGGAGATATAAAGACTTCCTTTGGTGTTCCTGGTGTGCCAATTTGTCTTGAAACGATATCCCGCCCTTTAGACTGGGTAATGATATGTAATCAGCAGCCGGGAACACAGCCAGTTGTTTGTGTCTGTGCTTAAAGGTGTTTCTGAGCTTGATACAACCGTGTAATTTCAGGTGAGGCCAAAGAGTATTTAAATTATGTCATATCAATACTATGTAGCAATATTTACCTTTTTTATGTTGCAGCTTAGTGTGGTGAAACCTTTCTTCAGGGTGAGATCATGATAAAACGAGCATTTCTGTGCACAGCTGATAAATGCATCAGTACTTAGTATACTTTCACATTGAAGCATAGTTTGAATGTACTATGTATGTTTGAATTTGTAAAAAAATGTAGATTTAAATTGCCATTTTTTTGCTTACAAAAATCCAGCCTTTTATTTGAGTACATTGATTCCAGACTAAAGTTTTTTTTCCACAAAATTACCAGTGCTAAACTTATTGGGACCTCTCTTACATCAATACGTCTTCCAGTTACTTTTTGCCAACGGTTAATTTCCCATCTTTTCATGGGAAATTTCATCAGATGAAGGTGAATGCTGCATGCAAAGGCATGTCACACATAGCTAGAGGTCAGGATGGCTTAGCGGTTTTAGGTGCTGGGTTCAGATTGCGGTCTTCCTTGGAGTTGTGGGTTTGAATTATTCTTCTGCCAACATCATAATAACTGCCAAAATAATGGTTAATATTTTTTTTTTTAATTGTGTTACTTCCAGTAGGAAAATGCCTTACTTGTTCTCTTGTCTTTCCCATTTTGAAATGCACGAAAAACTGTCTCTTGTGTGATGTAATACTTAAACCTCAGAATCCAGATCATTAGCTGCTTGGTAAAAACGTTCTTATACATTTCGTTTTCCCTGAAAACAAATGGAAAATAAATAATGAAGGTTTTTGGAAGTTCTGACAAGACAGTTAAAAATTTTAAGAAATAATTGATTTTATTTCTCTACTCTGAGCTTGGATCCTTCAAAAATGTTCAGCGTGACATTTTGCTCCTGCAACAAAAAGTGATTTTAGTCGTCATATACATTCTTACCACGGGGTGCCAGTAAATTTGCGGTGGAATATAATCACCGTTCCTGTATGCTACTAAAATTGAAATTCTGAAAAAAAAAAAAAAAAAAAAAAAACACTGAGAAATGTGCTCACTGCCAAACAAATGAACTGCAGTTATAACTCGCATAAGTTTTGTGTTTTCTGGGCTAAAGCCGTCACAGTGAGCTGCAGAAAACAATTGACTTTTTATGTCAGATTCACTCATCCAGAACATGATTTCTTTGCTTGGACTATCATTATTTTGCTCCTCATCTTTAGTCACCCCCACAAATACACTCTCAGATATAAACTCAGGGATGCAAATCAATACTTTGTGGAATAAAAACACCAGACGCAACGCTGTTCATGCTGGAGATACATCGACTCTTGTTTGGAGCATGGCCACAGGCAAAACACAGTCAAGAGCCATACATGTGCAGGTGTACACATAGAAGAGTATTTTTTTTTTCTTTCTATTTTTAAACAAATATTTTAACAGCAAGTATGAAATGAGCTGAAACTGAGCATTTTTTTTGTTTGTTTTGTTTTTCCCCACAAAGAATGCCAAGCATGTATGCTCTAATTTTACAATCCATAATTTTTGCATAACCCTGCTTAATATTTACACAAAGTATCTTTTGCATGTTGGCAGCTGAATAAACTTTTAGTCATGACAGCAGGCTCTATCAAATGGATCAAACAGCGACAAGAGCTATGTGCCTCATTTTGCAAATATTTAAGCATGGTTCAGAGAAGCATTTTCTTGGGATTTTATCTTATTCAAAATAATTTGTTTAGTACTTCATGATACATGGTCTCAGAAGTTGTAGAAGTGAGGTAAACATTTGTGAAATAGATTTTGTAGCTGTTTTGATTACTGCATAAACACAATCCATATTACATTAGGTTTATCTTGACAGCAAATTTACATTGAGGTTTGCAGTTTATTGCTTTAACACGCGCACACTGTTTTTTTTTAATTGGCAAAATACAACAATTTATATTCTTCGAAAGCTGGTTTAAACATAGTGACTTTAATGTCTCTCTCCCTCTCTGCAAAAATTCACTTGATGATTGCTTGTACTCAAAATCAGATTAAGACTATAAAATATTCAGTTGGGTCTGAGAGGTTGCCAGCATAAAATTATTACACTTAGCAGATTAACAGTTTGCTTTCAGAAACTCCTAGAATCAGGATGGAGTGGTGCTCAGAAGAAAATGCCTCCAGAAAGGAGCTGTCAAGTGTTTGACTTAAGTAATTCTCAGGGGAACACAGTATTTGTACAAATCCCAAACGGGAACAGTTCCGACTCAAAATTGGCATCCACGCAGTTTTAGTTTTTTGTAACTGAATAACGTATTAGCAGAGAAACTATCAGAAAAATTCTCCTTAAGTAAATTGACAACAGCAATTTACTCAAGCAGTAAGTAAACTGCTGAAAGTACAGCAAAGGAGCTTTTAAACTGAAAATATATATATTTAAAAAAATAAAATAGATTTCAACTTAAATGCATCTATCCCTTATAGATGAAACTCAGAAATTCTTACTTAGTCATTTTTAAAAGGTCGACGTGTCCAAACTTTTGACTGGTAATGTATTTTTTACAAAATGTGTCACACTGTCTTGAGAATTTCTTAGTACAAAAGTACATGTTGACCTTTAATTCCATCTCATAAAAATAATAAAACTTAAATAACAGAAAAAAGTATTCTCTCACCCATACAAATCACTGAATTCAGGTGTTGCAATCACGTTTATGTCCACAATTGTTCAAGATAAAGCACCTTGGCATGCAGACTGCACAGGATGCCACCTCTTCAGTAGGTCCAGCTGTGACATTTTCTCTTTTTTAATTATTCCACAGTCAACTTTTATTGTTACTTAAATACCAAGTGTGTGGAGGCCGACAGCTTAATGCAGAGTAAATAGTTTCAAACCTCCAAACGGCATGTGGGCATCTTGAATTAATATTTACCATTTAAAAACAAGCAATGCTGTTTTTTCTCTTCCATATTTCTTTCGCTTCTCTTCCCTTCTTTGCCCTCCTATCTGCTCCATGCTTTTGATTCTTTGGAAGGAGAAATAGGAATATTCTTTATTGCCCATCAGTGGGAAAATTGAGGTGTACCAATAACAAATTGAAAGGCAGATTGAAACATGTAGATTCACACACAGGTAGAAGTATGAAAACAGAATGTAAAAAATAATTTACAGTTTGGCATAAATACAGAATAAGGAGCTTTTTGGTTGACTTGGCACTTTAAAACATTTACTAGCTAATTAGAGACCAAGTACAGCAACCAGATATACAATTTGACCTCAGAAAATAACTGTGTACTATTTAAAAGAACCTTAAGTGAAGGTAAACTGAAGCCATTGTGTTTGGACCCAAACTTTATAAAACCTATTTTTAAAGTACTCTTTAGAACTCAAATGAACTATGTGTATTTATAAGCCGTAGCGGTAAAATACTACAAAAACATAAACCTTGCTTTGAAAACCCAGAATTTCCCAATATAGTCACTTCATCACTATAAAAATATCTGTTACAGAATGACCACATGAAGTGCAGCCAAATGGTACTCACTCCCAGGTTTCTGTTTTTTGTGTGTGTGTGTGTTTACACCTTTTAGCAGTTGGCTATGTAGTTCTTGAATTAACACATTTCTTTTCACATATCACAAACTGCAGCAGCGTCTTTTTAATCTTCCCTATGAATTTACATATATTATTTTATGTCTCTTTAAAGGCTCTCATACTGGTCTTACACATTCTGTTATAAAAATGTTGCTAGTTGTTTCAAAATGACAACTGTCCAGTTTTTTGTTTGATGGATGCCAAAGCTTAACCCTCCAAGGCATTCTCAGTTCTAATCTATGAGATGGCCATGCTTTGCGCTGAGAAAAAAGACTGCACTGCGTCCATCTCAGGTCTCTCCTTTCCATGGAATTGGCAGTGACCATCTTCTGAAAGAAAAATTAATACATCATAGAGAAGGAAAGAGAAACTGGATTTTAGCTTATCTATGCTGCCACATATTTTTGGACATATTGGAAAAAGAATCTTGGCATGAGTGTCACATATCATAGTGTATATGGTTCCAACCACCTTCATTAGGTACACCAGTTCAGTTTCTTTCAAGAATGCACCACAGCCAGCTCAGGTATCTTTTTACACCTGAATTGGCAGGGGCCATCTTCTGAGAGAAAAATAAATACATCAGAGAAAGAAAGAGCTAAACCTAAAGCTAAGGAACATAAAAGATAATCTTACAACAGCTTGAGAATTTTGAACAGCCAAGACCAAATTACATAAAAAAAAAAAAAAAACGTAAACGAACCAATCAGTCGTATGGCAGCTACTAAGAGCATTTAGATATCTCTTAGGTTTAGAGAGAAAAAGAAAATATGCACTGAGCAGCAATTGCATGGAGGAAAATGCTCTGCTGATGTCAGAGGTAAGCTGAAAATGAGTAAGCAACTTTGCAGTGATAGAAACCTAGTAATAGCACAAATAACCATCTTGAACCATCTTTGAATGCACACCCTGTTGATCTTTGTAGCATATGGGTTTCAGCTGGATAAAAACAAACTGGATGCTATTTCTGTCAGCTGGGAGCAGCATAAGGAGGATGTAATTTCCATAGAGTGACCAAAAATTGGCATTGATGACTCTGAAAAATATGGTCTTGCCCAATAAATTCAGCTTTTAGACTAAGAATTTTGTGTAAAATATGTAAACATGGATTCATGCGTCCTCGTATTCAGGTTGGTAGGGGGTGATGGTGTGACAGATTGTTTCTTTACTCACTTTGGGTCTCTCAGTACCAAAACCTAAACCATTGATGACCATTTTCTTTTATGACCATGGTGTTCCCATCCGCAAACTGGTTTATTGAACATGACATGAGTTCATTGTACAGAGTAAATGAGTCTCCATACTCAACATGCAAATTTTAAAAGTAATGTACCAAATCCTGACACAGCAGATCACAGAAATTTAAATTTCACCTTAACTTACAGACAAAAAAAAAAACGGGATCCATGAAAACCCACACTCACACTCTATAACTGTTATATGTCTTGAAGTTTCACAAAGTGTGTTTTATTTCCTCAAGCTGATGGCCAGGTAGGATGCAATTTCTTAGATATGCCAGCATATACGTCAAGACAAGAAATAGTGTAGCAGACAGCTTTAAGACTTTTTCCAGGAAAAGGTGGAAGTATTATTTCCCGTGATTGAGTCGAGTCTCAGTTGGATCATATCCTTACAATAATCAACATTGATCAATGAAACCTAAACTTGTATGCCAAAAGAATTATTTTCTCCTTTGCTGTAAACAAGCAGCGCTAACTTTGACGCTCCAGTTTAATTACAGCAAACTACTCCCTTGTGTTCCCTGTATCTCTCTAACAGCATTTCCACCGCTGTCTAAAATGGTTTGTGGGTTGCTACAAAGGCCCTCCATCATTTAAATTGTCAATTTGGGGAACTTTCACCCCTACACAACTTGAAACACTCAGCCCCAGTGAAACAACAAAGTATGCATTTGTCTGATGTGGGTGCCTAGGCACTAACAAGCTAAATGGCCTTCGGTAATCTTCAGACCTTGGTATTTTCTTTCTTTCTGAAGTGCTACTTTCTCTTGTTTTTCATCTCCTGTCAAGGCTGCCAGTCGCACTCTGTTTCAGCCTGTTCGCCGAGGACTGAGCAAGGGGCGGACACAGATATTGACATTAGTTGTAGTCCCTACACAGAAAAATTATGTCACCTGAAAAATGGTATAACCGCAGAAAAAATTGGACATGAAATTTAGGTTGTGAGGGAAAAGAGAGGCAGGGTTTGAGACAGAAAAAAGGAGAGAAAGAGGTCTGAGTGCAGAGAAGTGGGGCTTGAGCTAAGGCTTTATTGATTCTGTTGGCTTGTCTGTCACTGCCTCAGAGGACACAGTTGGCCTTATGATGTATGGCTGTTTCATTCCCTGCCGCTGTAGCAGGGGACACGAGTCAGGGAGTCAGGCACCATAGGGGCCTTGAGTTACGCTGCCAGTACAGTAGGGGCAGGGCAGCCCTCTGAACCCCAGTACATCATTACTCCACTGAGAGCTGCGCTATACAACAGAAAACAGGATATTCCCCTGCATGTTGACCTGTTTGAGCATTTCTTCCTGTGAAGCTCACTAAATGAACATGAGTGGTACCAAATACAAGACATAAATGTTCTTTTTAGAGGCTGTTATTGCGTATGTTTGAATTTTAAGAATTTTTGTAATTGCTAAAACCTGCTCAGATATAAACAGTCCAATGTGGGTTATTTTTGTAGCCTTGTCATGGGTTGATTTAACACAGACTTGAGTTGTGACTTAGGATAAAAAATAAATAATACAATGACCTAATGTCTTAAGTTTGCTGTCTAACTATTTTAACAAGTTTATAGTCAAAGCATGCTCACAGGCTACTTTATTAGATATACCTTCCTAGAACTAGGTTGGATATTCCTTTGCCTTCAGATCTGCCCTAGATCTTTGTAGCATGAATTTAGCAAGATTCCAGATACATTCCTTGGAGACTTTTGTCCATCTAAATTGGGGATCTTTGTGCTCATTGTAGAATTGTTAATTCAGTATTCAGGATTAGAATGCCCTGACTGTGGAGGCCATTGATGTAGAGTAAAGTCATTGTCATTTTCAAGAAACCAATTTGAGCTCATTTCAGTTTTATTACATAGTCCATTGTCCTGTTGGGAGTAGACATCACATGATGGTCTAAAAAGATGGATAAGGTCAGTAATACTGTAGTAGTCTGTGGTGTTTAAATGATAATAAGTTGGTGCTAAGGGTCACAAAGTGTCCCACAATGTAAAATATCCTGACTGGACTGTTAATAAAAGGCAGAGTGAATCCAAGTGTTTATGTTGTTTACCCCAAATTCTGACTCCATCCTCTGGAAGCTGCAGCTGAAATTGAGACTCACCCAACAAGTAAACATTTTTCCGATTGGTTATTGTCCACTTTTGGTGAGTCTCTGCCAATTATAGCCTCTGCATAGCTGATAAGAGTTGCACCATGTGTGGTCTTTTGCTGCTGTGTGGCCCGTCTGCTTCATGGTTCTATGTTTGGTTTGTTCATTGATGGCATTCCACTTTCCAGGTTATAATTAGTAACTATTTGAGCTCTGAAGGCCCCTTATATTCTCGCCTCTAACCCAAAACACCTGCTCACAGTATTCAACAGTTTAATACTACCCAACTTCTTCTGCAACAGCATAAGTCTTGCATTTGGATTGAAGAAATAACCCTGCAGCTGTTTGTAGATTCACATACAGATGCTCACTAAAGAGAGGTGATGGCTGCTCTGTGTGAGCAAAGGCAGTTTAGTTCCACCAAGATTTCCTTCAAAGGTAGAATATAAATGAGTCTGAAATCAAGCAGTCAAAGTGCAGAGCAGCAGTCTGTCAGGTTGGATGAGGACAATGAAGTCATCGGAGTGACCTACACACCAGATGAGTGTCGAAAGTTGAGAGCGTAGAATTCTGTTGTCGCCAGGCCTCCTCCCCTACCTTGCACAAATGCATGAAGTTATTAGTATTGATTTAGTGTAGCCCCGCTCAACTCTTTAAAGCAACAGCTTGATGAGGCTTTAATTCATCAGCGCACTTGCGAAGCTGAAGGTGTCAGGCTGAGAGCCAAAGCTCCGTCTTCAAAGACGAAAAAGGATTAGGTGACTTCAGATAAAAGCACAGGTCCAATTACGCACACATCTCCTGCTCGGTACACCTCCCGATCCCTCCCACACCTGAAAGCCTCAAAGGTTAATGGTAGGACATGAACGTCACACAGCGCATCTTTGTTAGGAGCTTTGTTCTTTCTCCTTTCAAGCCATATTTCAGAAACCAGACTTTCACACAAACATATTAAGGGTCTAAGAGCTTAATAAACAGTGCAAGTTTTTATTGCACAGTATTTGAGACACAGGTTAAGTGGAGATGCAGGGAGTGTAGATAGGTCTCTGATGAAGACGCCATCATCTGCCCGTTTTGCCCTGCGGGTGTGATTTGCATACCATAAAGTGCTCATATAAAGTTATCCATCTCCCTTGGTGTTTAACGTTTCAGGGGCTAACAACAGTTAACTGCTTTGAGAAGTCCTAAGCATCTGCTAATAGGGATTATATGGAGTGTAACAAGGCCATAAATTGCGTTGAGGTGCACAGTCAGGCATCGTGAACAGAATAGCGGAATACACCGATAGTCAATTTCTTTTGAAATGTTTTTGTCTTGTACAGCATCTCGTTAGGTGATGTTTGTTCACTGTGACAGTTTTATTGCTTTGCTAAGTCTCCTTTAAAAATTGATGGTCTTAAGCATTTAGACAACTCTAGTACCTGAGATAAAAACATCAAAATAAAAAAAAAAAATCTGAAGAAAAAAAAAATGCCTTTGTAACCCGAGTTTTGCTTGCAAAGAGGCAGAGCTGTAAGAAAACTGCCCCACTATCCTTTCATCAACAATTATAGAGACCTAAGCTAATGTTAAGCAAAATTGCACTCATAAAAATGTTGCAACATCTACAACGGCGATTTCACTTTGCATGCTAATTTACTTATTTTTTTAATCCACTTGAGGTGGTGGTTTAAAATAAAGCCTCTAAAGAACAGCCATGATCTTTTCTGATCACTTTATCCTTTTCAGTGCAGCTTACGCGACTACAGTGTGATTACTGTATGGAGCTGAACTACACAAATCAGCTACCTACTGTGGAGAAAAAAACTTGGGAGTCACTGCAAATCTTGAGTTGCTGTCTTTATTCAAAGAAGTTGCGAATTTGTTTCACAAGGGGGCACTGTTGCCATTCACTCTAACTGTAGACCTCATGCATTATTTGTCCTTTACTCTTCCTTTTAGATTGTATCACACACACAAAATGAAATTATGTTATTCCTTATAAGCAGGAGGGAAGTACTAACAACAGTTTCCCCCTTTTCCTTGTTTAAAATTAGCGGAGTGCTGATGCAGGGGGCAGTCCTTCCATTGTGCTTGCAGCACTCTTGCTCCCTGTTAATTTCCTAGCTCAGTGGCGATGCAGTCATTATCTGAGAATGGGCATCTACAATGGATAATTATCCAGGAGGGGGAAAAAAAAAGGATTTCAAACTGTGGAGAAAATACTGCTTTCAGCGAAGGGGGGCCTGAATGCACAAAAAAACACCGGCTAGCTGTTAGTCACCGCCATTACGTCTGTCTGTCAGCCTCTTTCCAACGCCCATAGTGAGCTGGAACAACCCCTGACAAAATAATTTCAGAATCACTCCCTCTTCTCCCCTTCTTTCCAACATAATTCTATATTTATTGCTGTTTCAAATCTCATTTCCAAATGAGCTTGCTGGCTGGAGAGAGCAGATGATGGAGTGTGTAATTTGAGTTGACCACTACAGGAGAACAGACACAGACTTGAACACAGGTGCACACTCTCAAGTGCAAGCACAAACACAATGAGGCATGGCTCATTCACCGTTGAGCCGATTACTTTCCTTTGTCTCCGAGGTAGCTTTTTTTAGGCTAGGGTATTTTAAAATCATCTCTTCAGTTGCAAGAAAGTGTTATAGGTCCAACATCAAACAGTCCCTGGGAGTCCATTTATCTGAACCGACAGGCTCACTTTCATGCAAATAATCTTGATGAATGGGAAGGCGGTGAAACCGTAATAAGAGGCTCTTTAAACTGTCAACCCTTTCAGCAAGTTAAGGATAAATTACTTGACATAATGTCATGTTACTGTTATCTCTGCTTCTGTTGTCCAGATCAGCGCTGTGGTCCTCTGTGTTAGAGGGAACTCTATTATAATGTTGGAAATAAGGACAAAAAGTCAAAAGTTTAAACCAGACTCTGGATCAGAAGTAGCCTACAGCTCTGGAGGAACTTCCATTTTCTGATGAGCCTCATGATCTTAAATAAAACATCAACTTTCCTACAGCGGAATAGACTTCATTTTTTGGAAAAATACTACATAAACTCATACAAGAATTTTGTGACTGCTAAGCTGAAATAAACAGGCAGAGGAAACTAATGTTTTGCAGCAACAACACAGACACACAGACACAAATAAACATCAAACACCTCTACTTTTCTTTTTGTCACTGGTGGCATTTGACCCTGTTGGGCAAGTGAGGACAAAACTATAAATTAATAAAAAAAAAAAAAACATTATAGCCCAACAAGATTTTCCTCTATAAGCAGATAAAGACAATAAAATAACAGGAATTCTTTCTGGATAGGGAATCGGCTAATCGGATGGCCAAGTTACGCCCTGATTTGTTTAGAGAGCTACTGGTTTAGCTCCAACATAATTGGCCTTACTGTCTGCAGAACATAGGTGATTTTCAGATAAGTGGGTCTGCATGGGGCCTGGTTCAGGCTAATGCTCAGCCACTAACGTCAGCAATAGCTCTCTTTTCTGTTCTTCCACTCATTAGACCTGCGTGCAGTGGGGGTGGGGTGTGGGTTGGTGTGATGCAGGGCAGAGCCTGGAAGGAGAGCAGAAACCTTTACTGTAAAGAAGCCTTATAAGTCTTAAAAACGCACATCCCCTTTATAAGGCACATAATTACTAAAACAGAGGGAAATAACATTTTAGTGATTACAATTTCTTTAGCAAGGATAGAAAGGCTTCCAAGTTGTTGGAAAAATATGTGCAATGCAGAATTGGAGGGAAACAACTTGTAACTGGGGCAAATTAAAGTAAACTATCCATTTGAATTGGTATATTTCAAATGGTCAATATACCAATTAAATTGGTATATTGACTAATTCAAAGTTCAGATGTAAATTCAACTGCAAGACAGGAAAATTTCTGTTTACATAGCATATGTTCACTATTTGATTTAATAGATACATTTGCAGCAGAAATTACAGCAAAAGATGGTTCTAAAAATGTTGAACTGAATGTGCATAGAGGCCACTTTTCAGATTTTTTTTTATTTTTTTTATTTGTAAAAATAATCCTTTTTTGTGCTCCTTTTGATCATTTTGTGTTGGCCCATCACAATAAAACCCACTGAAATAAGTACTGTAATGTGACAAATGTGAAAAAGCTCAAGGAATAAGAAGAATTTCAGAAAGTCCAGTAAAAGTTGTGGTTAAATGTTTAACTTACTAGCTACTTAAAAAAAAATCATTAAGAAACACTGCAGTAGTTTACATTTGCTGTGGTTTTCCATTGTAAAATAAACAGCTGTAGCTACTTCTGCTTATGTAATCAAATGCTTTCTGTAAAAAAAAAAAAAAAAAGAAACAGTTATTGGAAAATCTTCTCATATGCTGCAAAGTCCAATCCAAATATTTTCAACAGTTACACGTGATTGTTGCTAAAATGCTAAATTTTACGTAGGATGTTTCTGAAATGGGAATTAGTCAAAAGCATGACATGCAGGCGGCATCATTAATATTTTTGTATTTTGTTTTTGCAGGAAATTATAGGCAACAAATGAAAAAGTAACTTTATGGCATTTTGATTTTGCTGGAAAACACTCTTTTGTTTGCTTCTTGTAAATGAAAATAGGACAAAACTCCAAATACATCAAAGTTTGAGCACGATGAAATGTTGCCAAAATAATCACTCTTTATCTTCCTGTCTGCACCTAAATGTCCACTTAAAACCATGACAAACGACATGAACATCAATACATTTGTTGACAGGAAGCATTTGGAGGCCCCATTTCTTTGGAAACATTTCATCAGCGCTGCATTTGTCCATTACTGTCTTATTATCTTCTCCATTATCTGCCAGCATCAACAAGCGTCAACAAGCGTATTGCTCAGTCTTTCTGTCCACTTGACCTCCTCTATTAATCACCCCTCCCCTCCATCTTTCCTTGGAAACATTACCTTCCTGCTCTGACTACAGGTTCAAAACTTCCTCTCCATCTTGCAGAAGGCTAATCTCATTTGTCCTTCAAAGCCAAAATGTTTTGAAGAATGTCATATTTTCTATAATGCACCCAGAGGGGAGATTCACATGCGAGGCTGCTTGTTAAAGCAGCAACATGGCAGATTTCACCAAGAAGCCTTTTTTTGGCATCTGTATCATCTGAAGGGGATGTAATTCTGTTAATCTCACTCACTAAAATGAATTAAAAGAAATGTTATACTTGGTCACACTGACATTTTAGGCTCATCAGAGAGAAATAATGCAAGTATAATGAGAAAAACAATAGATAAACGATGCAGTTGTGTCACACATCATATTTAAATAAACACAGCCTGAGGCAAGGATGTCTTATTGTGTTCAGGCGTGTCACCTCACCTCGTCTCTTCTCATGGCTGTCCTCATCGCTGCTGCTCACGTCTCTGCCAGAAATGGAGTAGGAATTTGAGCAAAGGAGTCAAGAAGGGGAACTGTGGGAAAGGGGACAAGTGGGAAAAATCTTCAGTGATGCTAGTTTGAAGCACAGAAAGGTCAGCATGCTGCTGAGTAAAAACAACCATTTACAGTAAAGGTAGTTTGCAGCTCCTCCAGTTGCTCAATTTAAGCATAAATGTCTTAGGAAATACACTATTCTTGCTACCCTGAAGTAAACTGAAAAATCTATAAACATTTGTCTTTTTTATTTCTTTCATTTTAAAATAATGTCCAAGAGACTGAACGAATAATATTTCTTTTATGTTATTTATTTAATGATTTCACTGCCAAGACAAAATCACTTACAGGGACTAAAGCAAAAATATTCAGACCCCTAAAAGAATATAACATATTTTGTCAAATTAACAGCCATAGCTCTCTGTGATTAAGCAACACAAAATAGCATGTGAATATGACATGCATGGTTTTTAAGAACATCTCACAAACATCTAAAACTAAACTAAACTTTTCTGCACTGACTACAAGGACAAATCAAAATGTATTTAAAGGCTTAGAAATGGATTTTGCATATGTCCCCTTTAAAGACTTTAGAAATTCTAATTTGTAAAATTTATGTTTCCTAACTACTGAAAATGAATTTTAAACATTCCATTTTACACAACTGTATTTTTTAGTTTTCTGAAAATTTTTTTAGTTATTCAGTTGATTATGGGGCATGGACTATCAGGACGAAGCTGCCAAGATTTCCATTATCATCATTCCTATGGCTTTAATTCCTTTGACTGAGATGCCAGAGAAAGTGCCAGAGTGGATGGAGTCTGTGTGATGCATAAAGTAAAAAAGTATTGCCCTTTCCCAGACTCACTGCCAAGCAGTAGCTGACGTAAGGCTCCTATATGTTTCACTAGCTGACAAGATGGAAAAATATGAATGTCTCAAAATATTTCCAATCATAAGAAAACTTGGACAGTTGAGTCTTTGCGACTCTAATGTATTTTTTTCAGGATTACCTTGTATTTAGATCCATTCAACTGTGACCAGATTACTTTGTCCCCACAGCATTTTTTCGCCGCTGTCACAGGCTACAGTTGGAAAAGTGTTTTCAGAATAATATGCAGAGTTTTTTGTACCACATTTTGTATTTTGCATGTTGTTCCAAATGGTTTAGTTTTGGTTTTATTTGGCCAGAACACATTTTTTCACGTAAGGACTGTCCCAGCACGGCTTGTGGAGAAATTTTGAATGGCACTTCTATTGGCTTTCTCTTCACTGCTCTTGCTAAATGAAGGTCAGATTTGTGGTGCTCACACTAGCTGTCTTTTCCACAGATTATCCCAACTGAGGTGTGGATCTCTGTAGCACAACAAAAGTTACCACTAGCCTCTTTGCTCCTTCTCTGATTAATTATTAATAAAAATGCATGCCATACTTTTCAGATATTTATTTAAAAAAAAAACCCATTCATTCTTTACTTTTAAATTGACTTTATTTTAAAACATAAAGCACTGGTACCACACATGAGATATGGTGCTCTGTACGATGCACCAGTATTCAAAAAGAAATGTGAGCTATTCCAGAAAACTGACTTGGAGATACAAGACAGAAAAAAGTGTAGTCTACTTGTTAGTTTCTTTTCTGTAGTTGTTTTTCACATTCCTTTTCATGTCTATCTGTCATGTGCTGCCTTTCTGTAGTAACTTACACATGAATACATTATACACTTCCACTCTGTGCATACATAGCCTCACTCTAATCACAGTCTATAAAAAAAACACATAAATATTTATTTATTTTTTTACTCCGACACTCATTATCTCTTAGTTGAAAATTTTCCTTCTGTCTTCCCTTGCTGCACTTCCTCCTCCGTCCATCTTATTTGCTCTCTGTATGCTGCAGATCAGCTTGAGCTGTGGTTACAAGAGATGCTGTTCTGACCCAACATCGGGTTCGTGCAGCACGTCCGCACACAGCTGCTGGGGGCCCTGCAGGGTCCTTGTGAGTTGGGGTCTGCTGGTCAATGAGTGCTGCTCTTCAGCTCGATGCCCTCTGCTGAATACTAACCTGGAGCTCACCTCTGAAAGAGCGAGGCAGGGATAGACTGTAGGTTCAACATCTCCTCTTCTCTTTCCTTGCATTTATAAGCGCCTTCAGAATTCACTTTCACTCTGTGCATCCCTAACACACCTCCTTTCACTATTCACCTCTCTTTGTATGCCTCAATGCATACGTAAAGCACAGAACCAGGGTAGCACAACTGCCCAGGGCAAAGACCTAAAAATATAAGCATCAGCATTCCCTTACATGAGGTTACACACACGTATGCTTCCTGTTCCTTGAACTGCTCCTCAGTGTTTCCTGGAGCTCTATGAGATGTTCAATTTTCTTAATAAATCTCTGTCTGCAGTCCCACTGAGTTCCAGCAGCCTTCCATCTTGAGTACAAATCTGACTCTAAATTGCTCTCGGTATTTGGATACGTCAGTCTTATTTATTTAAGTTAATTCATGTAGCTTGGAATGTAAAATTTTATTGTTTAGCAAATTAAATGCTCATTTATCATCAGTACAGTTTGATTTCCTAACAACTTAATTCAGTTATGATGACTGCTCTCCTTGAGCGATTTGCAAGTTCTCCAAAAAATTGTTTCTCTTTAGTTGTGGCTGTGCAGCCCTCTTAAATATTTATACTTCATTAATATTATTTGCAGTTGGCGATGATACAACTGTTAACACGGAGGAATAAAAAAGGCCACTACCCCAGTCACAGCAAATCTGCTGAGGCAGCAAAGCGCTCTGTTTTAGAGTAATTGATGAAGCCCAAGTCTATAGTAATTCATATGCGGAGTAATTTTCTAATTGGTTGTGGGGTAGCAAACGGTGCTGCAGCCTTGTTAGGACCCACAATGAGAGGAAACACCACCTTATCAGAAAGGGAAAAAAAAATGCAATGAACTGTTCATTTATAAGCTGTGCCTCAGGAACCAAAAGGGATGAAGTTTTGAGCAAGCTACATATCAAGCAAAAGTATTTATTTTTATTTTTTAAATGAATAGCTATGGGATAAAATAGACACAAGTAACATGCATTGCTTTGAGGAATATGGATGTAATGAAAGCTTTGGACAAATGCAAATATTTATTTTATGCAGAGTGATGGAAGGTGCAATATAAAATTGGATTACTATTATTATTCAGTCTATGCTCTGTGCCATGTAAAATGAAATTTCAAAGTAATATTGATGACACTCATGTAAAAAGCATAGTTAAAATAATTTACTTTGAACTGGCGTAATAGTTGCAACATAGTCATGCATCTAAAAGCATCTGCAAAGGTTTATTGTTTTCTTCTTTTGTAGCTTTATTTATATTCTATGTATGGCACATGGTTATGGTGCACATCAGCAGTATGCTTTATTCAGTGCAGTTATTCAAGATTTGATATCATTTACTTTTCAACATGTTGGAATATCCACTTATCGTGATGCTGGCCCACCTGAATTCCCCCACTGTGGGACAATAAAGGACAGTTCTGTTCTGTTCTTTTCTATTTCAGGAATGCAAGCGTTATGGTGCAGACAATGAAAAGAAATTGGGTTATTGGTGCCGCAAGATTTAATTAAAATATAAAATAGCTCCGTTTAGAGTTATAGTTGCTACACAGTGCTCATACACTCATGTTGGACATGGTGTTCACATTATCTGTCTGATAACCTGTATCCCAAAAAACAGGAAAACAAAATAGAACAAAAAATGTCTGAATGTTATGTGCTTTGGGCACATTATAATTATTTTTGTGTATTTTTCTTCCTAGATTGTTTGCATAGACTTTAGTTGAATGACTTTTGTTCATATATTTTGGATGATTTCTTATTTTTGGTAATTAATTTGATTACGTTAATTTGTCGCGCTGCTGATCCACCTATAAATAGGCTGGGTTTCGACATGTTAGGGAGCTCCGCCCTTCCGCTCACAGAGGATGTGTCCTGATGGTGCGCGCACGTCCCGTCGCTGTAGGCCGCAGCTGACGTCTCCAGCCTGACACGCGGTATTTCTTTGTTAGCCTTTGTTTGTTTACTGTTTCATTGTGATTTTGGCCTGGTGGGACGGTTGTCCTGTTTTTGATTTTTTTCTTTGCACTAGATTCTTTTTTGGTGTTAGTCCGGCACTAGTAGGGGCTTCGACGACCCTGTATAGGGTTGGCCCCCTGCTGTACCATTTTGTTCTTTTTGATTGGCTCACCAGGTCCAACTTTATGTTAATACTTTTGGGGTTTTGTATTTTTTCTTTTTTTAGGACACAAGGAACTGAGGGTATTTAACTCTCTCTGTTTTTCTTCGCAGAAAACCAAAAGCAGTTGAACCAAAGGAAAAGTTCTAGAGTTTAAGAATAAAATAGTTTTTTTGAACCCTCATTCTTGTCTCGTATCGTCAAATATAGTGTACCCTTTGTTTTTTGTCATTTATTAATAAAACTTCAGTTTTAAAACTTCCTCAGTTCTTCAAATTTACATGATGCCTGCAGCTATTCTTTCACTCCTCTACGTTTGTACATAATCCATATTCCTTCTGTTTTACTGGATATTCAATACATCTGATTATTACTGTTTGCTTCAGATGGGAGGCGGGCTTCGTAAGTATACTATACACACAGTAATGCTTGTTACTAGAGGTGAGCATTTCAATCCAAAATATCTATAATATTGATACCAGGTCCGAATCAGCCTCAAATCGATACCAGCATGGTAAGATCAATACTTTAGTTTGATTCCTTCTTAAAATCTATTTTTTGCAGGAGAAGGGTGTTCCTCTTTTTGATCACCTTGCATTTCCACTTGATCTAAGTGTCACAAAAATGTTTGAAAAGTAAAAAAAATATTTTAAAAAGTTACATCCAGACCATGGTTGCTCGTCATATAGCTATCTTAATGCTGTGGAAAGACATTTCCAAAAGCCTGCTGAAAAACACTTGCTTTAAGCATTTAAAAATGCATTTTTGAAGTGAGCAACAAGAACAGTGGGGTTATTTATCAATTTGTCCTTTATAGACATCTTTTTCATTTTGGTGAGTTGCCTAAAACTTTTTATGAGCTGATAAATAATTTGTCTATTGTCATTGGTCAAGAAATGGTCCATTTATTTTCTCTGGCACTCGTTTTTCTGCCTTTTTTATTTTGAAACTAATAAAAGCAGGTAACTATGCAGTAGTACCACATACGAATACTTGTAACATTCACCCTCAGATTTTGACCAGGAGTGCACCTCATACCTCTTTTGTACAAATACATAAAATTATCTATGCGAATGCAGCTTCGGATATAAAATAGTTGGTCCGACACTTTGAAAATCATGGATTTGAACTACCTTCTGCTTATTTGTTTGTACGTTTATATTTCTGTTAATTTGCAGCTGCAGGCCTTTTTCTCCTTTTATGATGGAGTGTGATAGGATGCAATCACCTCCCCGCTTATTCCCTGACCTCCCCAAAAAGAAAAATAAATAAGCAGCGGATGTAACAAAGATATTCTCAGGAATATCTCATACTTCTAAATGAAGCAGCAATTTTCTCATATTCCTTTAGCTGTAAAAACAGGAGATGACTTGTTTTGACCTCTCCCAGCTTCACATGCAATGCCTTCATATCAACATCACAGCTTGGGGGCTTGAAAATTCCTCCAACTTGACTTTGCAGTGATGATCAATTGTTGCACGTCTACATGTTGTGCCTTGTTTCTCCCCCTTGGAGCAGTCTCAGTTATATACTTTACTGACAAAAGTATTTAGATGCTTGCCTCCACACATTTTGGGATTTCTATTGGAATCCCAGGCTCAAAATCCTGGCTGCGGTTACTAGTTGACATATTTTATGCAAGTGTAATAGCTTTAAAATGTGTGAAAAAGCAGTCCATGACATTTAGGAATCTGTTTTGTGGGAATATCCGACTATAAACCAGAGAGGCACTGATCAAACTCGCAGTCTCCAATCTGGCTCATCTCAAATGTGCTCTGTCTGGTTGAGGTCAGGATTTTGGGTAGGCCAAGTTCCTTCATGTCAAATTTCCTCATCAATGTTCTTATGGTCCTTGCTGCCAGCATTTGTAAGCAGGCATAGTGTAACTGGAAGGGGGCATCGCCAGACGCTGTTTCGATTAAAACAGGAGCATGGAATTTTCCAAAATATATTTGTACTATTTTCCAGGCTGTAAGTAAAGGAAGAAGAAAATTCCCTGAGTACTAACCCCTTATCGTAAGTAGAGATATGTAATTTTTGTAAAAAAAAAAAAAAAAAAAGTTACATACCTGATAAAAAGTATGATTTTATGTTTTTTTTTTTTTTTAATATTATCACTATGTTTTGACAGCGCAATATGAAACATAATCTGTGGGGAAACAAAACAAAAAAACAAGCTTATCTGCCTTTTCCCGTTGCACCCTGTACTAAATAGAGGAATGCACAGGTTAGTCACAAACAACCGAATACAGGAGGGTTTTAGTTCTGTCTAATGCTTAAAGAAACTCAAACATTGATTGAAAACAAACCAGTTACGTTTATCTTCATAATGTTTCCCACCGCTTGTAGTCTTGTATCCTGTTTTTATATTGGTTAGTTATTTATTGTGTAAATGTTTACTTTTGTTGATGTTAATATTACTACTACTTCTATAATTTTACTACTTTTAATAGAATTAGGTGTACTGTGTTCTGTCCTGGATAAATGGTTTTCCTCAAAAAGCAAGTTGTTTCTCTGTCATCAGCACACTAACCAGAGCGTACACGAGCATGATTGACAGTGCTAAGATGCTCCTCTTGGTTCTGATTGGTGATTTTTGACTGGGAGCGGTGGATTTCTCCCGATGGGAAAGGAGTAGTGTTTTCTGTCTCATATTATGCTACCAGGACTTAGTGACAGTTTTAATAAATATGTAAAAACATTTTTTTGATAAAAGTTATATGTCCAGATTTACTATCCCCTCCGCTAAATTTTACACTTGACACATTGCATTTAGTCAAGATCTGGTAGTTTGTGTTAATCGTGATTTGTCACCCCAGAGAACTTGTCTCCACTGCTCTGGAGTCCAGTAATGCATGGTATATACTGCTACAACAGATGCTTTGCTTTGCATTTGGCCATGTAAGATTTGGATGCATTTGCTGGGCCAAGGAAACTGATTCCATGAACTCTCTATTCACTATTCTTGAGCTTATCTGACCATGAAGTTTGAAGGTGTGAAGTTAATGAAATACCTCTGCTAAGAGGTTTTGACTTTACCACTCTGTAATCCTTGGCATGCTTTGCGCCCACTCTGGTTTTAAGCAACCACTGTACGCAGTTGCTGATATTTTTAAAAGTCTCTTCCAGTTTGGTACTTTTGCACAAATAGTTGGATGGACTTATTGCGCAAGTGGCTTCCTGCCATGTTAGAACTCATTAAACTTGTGACAGCAACTAATTATTTTTGCAGTGTTTTGTAGAAGAATTTTTTTTAATCTTTTGCCTTGTGGGGGAGAAAAAGAAAGTGACTTCAGCAATTTAACAAATGTACATGTTTTTCAGTGTCAGAAAGACTTGATGGAGAAGCACCGTTGGTCAGATTGTGTACATCACAACATTATTCCCCCTCCACACACTTTTTCAGAAAAACTGTCCCTGATAAAACACAAAACTTGGAAACATTTTTATCTAGAATTGTTTTTTACTTGCAGATAAGTTTTGACATTGTGAGAAAAAGGATAATTTGGTCAGACTTAGAAAATGAGTTTGTAAAAAAAAAAAAAACACAATTTGCTTGTCAGGGTTTCTGCAGTTGTGTATGAGTGTATTCAACAAACAAAAAAGAGACCTACCTTATAAAATTGTATACAGTGATACACGTCTGAGTGTAATGTTCTACAAAGTTAGTGTACTTAGTCAGGAGCCATTTTTGCACAGCTTCCTCCCAGTCTGATGAAGATGAATGTGCAGCTATGATTGTGTCACCCTTTTAAAGGGTTATGATCTTTTTTTTATATTTGTATTTGTGTTGGGGAAAAAAAAGCTTATGACCTCATGTAAGAATGCTGGTTTGGAAGTTGGAAATACATTTCAATCAGTCTTATGGGTTACCAAAATAAATTACAAAAAAAAAAAAAAAATAAATGTTGTTGAAATACATGTGTGTGAATTTGTTTTTAGGGATACGAATCCTTTCACAAGGAAATGTATATCAAACAACAATTTCTGTTGATGGACAACATTGTGTGACCACATCACTTCATTGTGTCCTTATATCCATAGGGAGACAACACAGATACAGTGTGGCCATTTCAACAAAATGTATGTAACAGATAATTTCACACAGTGACTGTAGACTTCACAGTCTATTTAAGCAACTTTTTAGACAAATCCAAGTGTGAGAAAATATCTATCAGCTTTGGAGGCTGTTTCATGAGAGAGACTATTACAACATTTTTAATCAACATGAAAAAAACACTTTGAAAATCATTATTGTGCAACGTTCCCCTCCTTAGACCTCATAATGTAAAATTATGTAGTCATCTACTTATAGTCCAGAAGAAAGACAGGCAATCTAACTTGAATGGATTTATATCTGGTCACGTGTTTTGTAGTGTAGTTGGCAGAATATCTTAAAATGCCATCTTCTTTAAATTCATATTCCAAAGTGGAAAAAGCCAAAGCATATTTCTAGGAGCTCTGTAAACCCCAAAAAACCCCAACAACAACAAAAAAAATCCACCCATACCATTTTAATTTACCAAGGACACCGGGAATAATGAATCTTTCACTGCCTGGACGTCATAAACATATAAACGTGCTGGGCCAGGAGGCGCAAGAATAATGAGGAGCACTCTAAACAGTCTGTCATCATCTATGCTTTTAGTGAGAGTTTTCTACCCAGGCTCCAGCAGTGTATTGGTAGCAATATAGCATAGCGGCCCTCAATTTATCAATAAAAGAACCAATGTGTCACTCCAGCAAACACATAGCCAGCATTTGCATTCAAGATAACCAGACCTGTCATGTGAATTTTATACTCTGTCTCTTCACTCTGCTTGTGCTGTCCCTCCTTCTCGCTCTCTCATCTTTCATTTCTCCCTCTTTCGAAAGCTCCTCCAGTTGGTGAAAAACCCCAATTCATGGGACCAGAATCCACTGTAAGATTTAGATACTTGTATAGTTTAATCCTGATAATTTCCCCCCATGTTATATAATTTATTATACTCCATTTTATTGTAAGTTCTTCTGTTTGATTGAACCAGTTTCCTGATCTGACCCCTCATGTGTCCACTTATACAACCCTGTCCATCAACCATCTGCTGTTAGATTTTACCAGCAGCCACTGATTATGCCACCTATGCTTTTTGCTTCCACTTCTGTGTTTTTCTGTTGTGTTTGCACTCGGATTTTGGAAGAGTAATATTTACGTTTAGCAACTAGAGTTCTTTTGGGAAGGAAAAGCAATAAAAGACTCCCACTACAGGCCAAACCTGGATGTGTTGTGAAGGGAAATAATGCAAGCTCCACATGGCTCCAAAACTCTTGGTATTGATGATACATTTTTTGTCAAACTGATGGGAGAGAGAGGATGCAATTGACAGAAGACAAATACATCAGCATACCACATAGACAGCCCAGCCCATAAAAGATCATCAGTAAGACAACGTTAATCAAATAAATATTCCGCCTTTGCTTGGTAAAAGCAGATGCATACTGTATCTGGATTCCACTGGATGACTGTGGCTGCGCAATAAGGGAGCAAGTTTACAGCTATGAGGGAGAGAGGCAGAGATCCCATCACCGAATTCAATAAGAACAGAAGAATTTCATAACAGATGTTCTGCTCGAATATGACGGCTCCATCAATAACCGTCCCACATGCGAGATGCAGAGGGTTGAACATTACCCAGTCAAAGTTGTACAGCCATGGCAGAATCTATATCGTTCCACTAGCTCAACTCCTCTCCCTCAGTACGTTGTTCTCTCTAGCACTTTTTCTTTCTAGCTGATGCATTTCTTTCAATACCTCTTGTCTTTTTTTTTATCTTCACTTTGGGTCCTGATGATAGACATGTCCAGTCTTTCTTCAATGGAGCAAAGAATTACATCTCAAGTGGTCTGGCTCATTCCTGCTGTCCACTCTTCTCACAATACAAAGAAGCCCTGAAGAGTATTTGGGCTCTGTTTTTATTTTCACCACAACTTCTTTTATCTCTGGGATTTTCTTCTTTTAAATGAAATACGTTTGTATTCTTACTTCTAAGACACAGACAACTGATTTAAAGAAAAAATTATCTTCTTGTTTCTTGGAATCAATATAAAGTAAGACTCTGCACTCCAAGGAAAGCAGTTTAATCTCTTCCATAACAACACATGCAATCTGTGCTATTTGCTTTATTTCCGTTCTGGATTCATGAAGCAGATTGCACTAAATACATCAATCAGCTCCAGAAGACAAGAGCAATCTGGACCTATTTCAGTGACAGAGTGCTGTTATCCTTTCATCAGTCATAAATGCAAGAGATGCAAAAGGCATCAAACCGACAAAAAATTATTATTTTTTTTGCTAATTTAATTAACAGTGAACTTTAGGTCATGCATGACAGTATATACTTAAAACTTTACCAACATCTGATTGGGGGTATCACATCAAATAGGGATGTCTAAATCAGTAAGTGACGCTGCCGTTTGTAAGACACTGGAACTATCTTGTTTTTTAATTTGGTTTTATCACAGTAGACGATACATGGCAACTGTAAATTAAGGAGAAAGAAAAGAAGTGCTGCGGGTTAGTGAGTGAACACGTATGTGTAAACGTGTATGATTTGTTTTTTTATGAAGCCATAACTGCAGCAGATTGCTTTGGTCCCTTTTTCCTTCTCCTGAACCAAAATTGACAATGGCTGTCAGCAGCAGATTCTCCAACTCAACCAGCCTGGTAGATAAGAATGCAGATATTAGCGTTCTGTCTATCACTTACAAAAATACGTTGAAATATTCAGGTTTTCCTCCTCCATGCGTGAATTAAGCCTAATGTGGAAAAACTGTGTAGATGCTCCATTTTGTCTGTGAAGCCATCACAGGAACCCATCTGAATCGTCTCTAGAAGTTTGATTCAGATTTTCTCACAACTAGAAACCATAGATATCTTTGTGACAGAGGCTCTGATAGTCTTTACAGTTTGTTATATTGAAGATTATTACATTCACTATTTTTCAAACATTCATTGATGCAAATTTTAAATTTTAATGACATTAATTGATGGATTTTGTATTAACCTTGGGGGTAAAAACTGTGTTCATGTTTCGGGTAGTTACAAAGATACTGTAATTTCAAAGAACAATCAGTCTGAAAAGTTGTGTCCTTCTATGGCAGAGTTGTCATTTAACTTTACATTTCTATAACTTTCTATACAGAAGACAGATATGGCATGACAAAAATCTAATGAAATTTTGCCATTTCAATTCTTCACAATCCTCAAGGATTTCATTCAAACATTTTTGAAGGATTTGACAGAACACTTTGTTTCTTGAAAACATTTTGTGTGAAGGAATCTGCAGGTGTTCTTATCACCTAACACAGTTATCAAAGTAATTTGACCATGAAACACTTCACAAAGAAAGGTAGTCCTATTCAGTTCATTATTAAATGCTGTTACATCACGACTGAGCTACAACTATAACCGATTAAAATGTTTCCCAAAACACCACAGTGAAAGGCTAACAGTCAAATGATTTATTTATTTATTTTTTTACAATGAAGCAGCTTTTCTTTTCGGTAGCATTATATATGATATAGTAGCATCCATCCATCCATTTTCTGTACACCCATGTCCCTTAGTGGGGTCAGGAGGGCTGCTGGTGCCTATCTCCAGCTAACGTTCTGGGCGAGAGGCGGGTTCACCCTGGACAGGTAGCCAGTCTGTCGCAGTGATATAGTGTGGCAAATTACACCAATGTGAAAAGATGTTAAATATTATAAATATTAACTGTATTGTTGTCAGGACACCCTTGCAAAAGAGATTTTTGATCTCAAAGTTTTATCCTGGTTGAATAAAGGTAGAATAAATGAATACTCACTGAATCCAAAGAAAGCCACAATATCCTAACAATCTGTTAATACATGATTTTGTGAATACATTCTGCCACAGCCAGTCCTTTGAGGACATTCATGATCTTGATATGGCTGGAAATAAAAATGAGTTCGACAGACCTGCTCCAGAGCAGCAACGCAGCAGCACGGACTAATGTTTTACCGGTATGTCCTATGGATCAAGGACACAAACAGAAAAGCTTTCAAGCTCTGTGCCACAACAGGAAAAAAAGCGCCTCAGTTCAGGTTTTTTTTTTGTTTTTTACTTTGAAGCAAGACTGACAGTTGTTTTTAAACAGCAAATATTTTACCCCGGGAGACTAATACTTTATGCTTTGCGATATGCTCCTCCGCTACATCGTTTGTCTCTTTCTAATCACTTCTGTTTCCTACAGCTGCCACTAATATTGTGCAGTTCTATCAACCAGTGAGAGTTTATCACATTATAAACAAAATACTAACACCTTTTCTGGAACAAATGAACCACAGAGAAAATAATGTGGCTTATTGCTTCCGACAAAAAACAAACTATTATTTCTTTTTTTTTTTTTCTGGGATTAAAGAGATATCTTATGAGCAGGTCTGCTATATGTATCAGTGGGGGAACTCCATTACATTAAATTTGTCAGCTGGAATATGTTTTATTTTTTCTTTCTCTTCTTTATATTATTATGTTTATGGTACATAAACATATTATTATTATTATGTTTATGCACAGATTTATGAACTCTGGTGTCAAAAGAAGTGCAGCTCTGAGCTTGTGTGGCTTTGGTTTTAGAAGCCATTAGTGCATGCCATGAATAGTTAACAAAAGCCTAACACACGTGACGCTTTTCACATTTTCTCATGTTACTTTCATAAACTACATCATTTTAAAGTGGAAGGAAAATGATAAATTCAAAAACATTCGACAAATAATTACAAAGAACCAGAGACTAGAGATATGAATTAGTATTTGGTACAAATACTTTCTTGTTTTACAGATCCTGTTCTGCTGCTCTATATTTCTGCATTGTGCCTTAAGAAAAAAAGAATAAATCTAAAAATGCTTAGTATTTTTAGATTTATTCTGTGTCTCAAACTTTTAGTCAATACTTTGTAGAACCAATTTTTTCTGTGCTTGATCATCTTTGCCATAGATATTGAACTTGTTGCATGTTTATATTTGTAAACTAGTTTAAACTTAAAATTGGGTTTAGGTTTGGATGTAAAGCATGCCCATCTGGCGCATAAATGTGCTTTGGTAGACACAATTTCACTGTAATTACAAATATTAGTTTCTTTCTTGCAGAAAGAAAATAACTAATTACAAGTGTATATTTGACCATGTCATGTTCACCACAGAGTTCCTGTCCTTGCTGTACAATTTCATGCCCACAGCATGTTGATGCAAATATGTTATGAGTATCTACACCAAAAACTTTACATTTTCTCAGATCAGACCAGGGCGTTCTTTTTCTTTAAATATTTCCTGTGTGTGTTCAGAGTAAAAATGTGAAACCTATAAACTACACCGAAGTACACTTTAAAGCAATTTAAAAATGCTCCAAGTTGTGATGAACCATTATTAATATCAATGTAGTAAAAAGGAGTTTGGGGGTTTTGGAAAACAAAGAAATTTCAGAATAAAATTTAATTTGACAGCATGCTAACATGGCAAACATGTTTTTAGCTAAGGTGTTTATTAGATTACAAGCTGATATTTTGAAAATATGAGAAAAGTGGAGTTCATTTTCATAAAATAAAAATTAGTTAGTTCAACATAATTTGTAATTTCCAACCAGAAAAAACTATTACACTCAGGCAGCACCTCTGGGACTAAGCTGCTTCTTGTTTGTGTAGCACTGGCCGAATATCTTAGAAGGAAGTCAGGGACAAAGTTTAATTGGTATTTCTTAAAAGCACACAAAAGCCGATTACTTTTAATAACAAAAACAACAAAACAAAGTCCAGGACATATGTATGATTTGTGGATGACGTGCACAGGTGTGTAGCATCATATAAAGATATTTTGACTTCATATATTGTTTAAAAATACTTTGAGCTAAAGATGCTCACTGTGATATTTTGTCTTCATTTCAAAACATGAATTTCTTCTTGCATCACTTCCATGTGAACAATTCCCACCTGAGCTGTGGATCTCCTCCAGAGTTCATGTTGGCCAATTTGCTGCTTCTCTCATTAAACCTCTACATACCCAATCTGTCACTTAATGTAGACGGCCATGTCTTTTCAGGTTTTTCCCATTTTCAGATGTTACATGTAACAGTTTTGAGATGCTGAAAGCACTATAAATTGCTTAACTTTGTTCTTTATTTTGCTGTTTCATCACTAATGTCCTCTGCCAAACCTTTGAGGCCTAAACAGAACAATTAAATTACAAAGGTTGACTGAACCACTAAGTTGATTTCTTTAATGTTCTGGTATTACTTTTCTTCCACTTCTCATTTTGTGGTCCTTTGTGTTGCTCTGCAAGACAAAACACCAGTTGAATTCACTGAAATGCGTAGCTGTAAAGGACAGAATGTGAAAAAGTTCAAGGAGACAGGTGAATATCTGCAAGAAACACCGACTTATGCAAAACATGAGTTAAATATATTCAAACATATTTTTTTCTCCATAGCTAGGTTCTGACAGACTACTCCTTACTTCTACATGATGACATTTGTGATATTACCAGTTCATTACAAGACTTTGCATCAGTTCCTGTGTTAATCTACCAGCAAACACACTCTGAGAACTCCACAACAGATGTATCACGACTTTCCCAAGCAAAAAAAACAAATAAAAAAACTTGTCTCACGCGATGTGGCGCGTTTCATCAGCTGCAACACATCGAAGAAGAGAAGAAGAGCATTTACAAAAACAGGTGGGTGAGCAAAGAAAGGGGTGATGGGACAGCAATGGGAGCCATCTGTGATTGGAGCATTGCTATCCTCGGTAAACCTTTCTTCTTAGCCATGTGCAGAGTGTTGATAAGAGACATCATCCCACTGACTCATTAATCAACTGTGAAATTTACAGCTACCTGCCGCCTTCTTATTCCCATGGCCCCAAAACCGCTCCACTACCTGCCTCCTCTGCTTTTCCTCTCTTAGATGTATGTAAAAAGAGGAAACAAACTGGAAACCATACGGATTCACTAGAGGGGAGAGAGAGAGAGAAAAAAACTGCTCCTCCAGCAAGATTTCCTGTTCAAGACTATTTACGCCTTCCCAATCATTTCCTCAAGCACACAGGCTTGTTTATTTACATGCTGAGAAAGAGACAACCATAAGCAAAGGCACAGGACAAAAAAGGATTGCCAGCTACTTTGATTGTGTTTGCGCTCTGAAGATGTAAAGCTAAGTACTTTGCTCCACACATAGACACACATCTGATGGGTTTGTGTCTGAAAAACTTAAATTGCACCGGCATAGAAAGACAACCACATAATATAGCATTAACATCAAATATCGACAGCATGCTGTCAGAGTTCATTTTTTTACCCTCCTACAAAAAAAGCTTTAATCATTTTTTTTCCTTTTCTCTGAGCTTGTCCACTGCTGTTCCCCTGTATTAGCCCTATCACCAGTAAAATCCCAGATATATTTTTAAATTATGCAGCATGAAGTGGATGTGTCCTGCATACACATCCTTTCAACATTTTACATTCCCTAAGAGAACTGCTGATATCCTGTGTGTTTTTCTTTTTTCACTCGTGGAACGGAGGAGGTGGGGGTATGAAGAGAGGGTGAGTAGGAATTTTGATGAGTTTATTTGCCTATTCCACATGTCAGAACCTTTAATTCATCTGCCAATTTTGAATGCCTTTGTGGAAGCCGACTGTATAATCAGTCACTCTGCAAGATATTTTTTTTTTTTTTACCGAAAAGTGAGCAACCAACTAACCGAATCAAAATCTGACTCATCGGCAGGAAGTATTTTGCAGCAATAGCTGCACAAAATGGAAAGAATGATGCTTATATCACATGTTTTCAGAAATAAAAGTCTTTGGTGTGGTGTGCATATTCTGCTAAACTGTGATTCCCTTAAATAAAGTCACCTAACGAGTAAAAAGAATAACCTGGCTGGTTGCGTGTGTGGGAGTGTGTAAATCTGCCTAGATGACACTACTTAGTTATACACTACAAAAATCAGGTTTTTGATGGTAAATGACTTGTACTTTATGAAATCTACAGGAACCTAAAAGCTTTAGACTGCTTTCAGTCATTCAGTCATTCACACACTTATTCACACTCTGATAGTAGGAAGCCACTTGATATTAGCCACAGCTGCCTTGAGACACACTGACGGAGGCGAGGCTGCTTGTTGGTGCCTCTGACCTCCAGCAGTGGCCAATGAAGTGTCTTGCCCCAGGACACAACCAGGGGCCACCGCCTACCATCTTCGCCACCGTCGTCAATATGGTCTGATAAAGAACCACAACAAGAAAGCCATTTTCCAAAGAAAGCCATAAAAATCTTGTTTAACGATTTTTAACAAGTGAAGCATGGGAGTTGTGATGTCATACTATAACAGCGACAAAGATATTGATTCAGAGTTTAAGTGAAATATGGGATAACCCTGCAAAATAAATATGATTGAGGTTGTGATAGACTTGAGATTGGGATGGAGTTTTGCTTTTTAACTGGACATCAACACAAGTCAAAGTCATGAAGTTAAAGTTCTTTAGAATTATCTCAAAATGGTCGAGATAAAGTCTGACCTAAATCCAAATGAGTGTCTGTGGCAAGACTTAAAAAATGTTCAACTATACTCTACGTAAGCATAGTTTTGGAAAGGCATTGTAGAGAAAAGTCCACTTACATGCCCAGCAAAAAGAGACATAACACCAAAACACTTGCAGCTATAATAACAGTGATAGGTCTCATTATAAAATATTGACAGACAGAGCTGAATATATTTGCAAGTCACTCTTGTGATTGTATTTTTTTTAAAATGAAAACCATCTCCCTCCCTTACAATTAATTGCTTCTTTGTGTTGGTACATCAGATCAAATTCTAATAAAAACACTGAACTTTGTGCATGTAACATGACAAATATGAAGGGATTCAGAGGGTATGAATAGCACTGATACACATTATCACACTCTCATTATCACCCCAGTACAAATACTGGAGTTTGTTTACAACTTGGCTTCCTGTAATGATCCTGCTGTGCACTCTGCTAAGCACTAAATTATTCATGTCCAATCTAAAATATATAGAGATGTTAGTGACTGAAGGTATAAAAAAGGAGCCGTGGTGTCAAACCAAACCAAGACATTTTGCTGGAGTGAGTTAAAGAATATTTTGTAATTTCAAAAGAAAATGCAAATGAAAACTATCAGGTTTACTTGCTGTGAAATGGTGCTGTGCCTCTTGGATAAATAATAATAATAAATATATATAAAACTAGAAATAAAAACACTGTGTTGTCTTTCCTGGGGTCTGGACTTTATTATTGCATTATGGAGTACCAAGGCTGTTCCTGCTGGAGAAGTGGTAGCTCAGCTTTGCCTTTGATAGATTTTTACCCATGAAATGTTATTAACACAAGATAAGAAACTCTTGGTATATTTATTTATTTAGAGTTTAGAATCTCAGGCTGTGAGCCTGACATTCAGTGTTGATGTTTGGATATTTGTTGAAACTAAAATAGTATTTTCTTCTTCTCTTTTTTTTATTTTTATGGTCAGACCCACTTTCTGTTTTCACTTAGCCAAATGCTGTATCTGTATTCCCTGTCTTGGGAAATGAAATAGAACAGCATGTGCTGTAAACTTTAAGGGGTATATTATAATTTAAAAAGGACTGCAGCATTGCCAGGAACAGATAAAAGGAGAGCCGCTTGATAGGTGTGTGGGATGTGGACTTACTTTCATGTAAATACTGTCAATGCAGTGACAACTGGAACAAAGCGCTGATGTATTCTTTGACATGTCTTTTTTTTTTAGATGGAGGTAGTCAGAGATATAAACTTAAGTTAAAATGGGTGGACATGCCCTAAATAGGAACAAGTTGTACTTTTTTTCTTGGTGTTATTCCAATTAAATAAAAATAATAAATAATAAAATACAAAGTAAATGTGCCAAAACATCAAACAGGATGCTAGTGTTCCAAGCTTATGAGGAAATCTTTAATTACATTCTCAAGCGTTTCAAGTTTTACTGTATATTCTCAAAAGCCCAGACCAGTCAGCTCATCCAGAAATGACTGTAATTTCTTCCAGAGCCCACCATCCGATGGATCAACCGCATTGTGCAATAACACATTCGGCAGGGTTTAATGTAGCATTCCCTATTCATGACAGACTGTAAACATTTTTTTCTAAATCAGCTGTTAATCTGAGACCGCTCGGTTTCATGGTATACATCTACATGACTCAGCACTATGCTAATCTCTTGCCTGAAGACGTAAATATTTCTACAAAAATAAAAAAAAAATGTCTGTGGGAAACAAATTTAAACACTCATTCACTTTGAGGGAAAGAAATGTGTGTAGGAGTAAACATTTAAAAATACATCTGTCATCGACAAACCCCTATGAAAGTGTATGACTATTGGCTTGGAGAGAACGTGAAATTGTGTAAAATATTACTCCTTGTTTATCATGGCAGTGGTTTCTAAATGAATGGCTTTCCGAGCTTTTTTTTCCCCTCTTACAAATGAAGACATTTTAGTTCAGCTTTGACATCCTTTCTGTCGTCGTTGAAAACAACAGCTCTTTTTGTTTGAACCAGTGAACAGATGAAACAAGCCTTCCCACGTGGAACATCGTTTAGTCGGCAAGGGAACCCATTTAAGGGATAGGTTGACAACTTGACAAGTCGCTCCTAATAGGGACCGTTGTGGGATTCCACAAGTAGCTGCAGTATTTTTATGTTTATACACCCTATATAATTTTACTTTATACAATGGGTTACAGATATATGGCCTTGAGTACAAATGTTACTGAAAATAGTCGACTCTCAAACTCGACTATTGCGGTACATAAACTACTAGATATATACAAGTACATGCAAGCCCCAAAGAGTAAAACCAGAGGTTTTCTACAACATGCTGAGATGGTTGTGGCTCATTTATTCAACCTCCGTCTGTCATGGAGCACTGAAACTAAGATGTTGGCTGCCTACAAGAACGTTTTGACCTAAAGTTTGTAGGTAGTTGTGTCAGTATATAAAGTATAGAGAAGCACTATTTTATACAGTTTTTATGTTAGTATTATTTGGCATGTCAATCTGAAGAATACAGACTCCTGGGTGAAAAAATGATATATTTTGCAGAATGTCTTTGATTTTCAGACTATAACATCCTATACTATCTTCAAAGTTTTCTTAAATCTTCCCTGGGAGAAATGTGCAATTGTTTTATGTGATCTTTAAATGGTAATGGATTGGGTTGGATTTAATTAGCATGACATAACTATTGAGCACCTTTCAAATTTTTATTTTGTAGTAACTTCTGCTACTGCTTTTTTGTATTTTTTCACTCAACTTTTTAAGGATTTAACCCAATACTGCTCTCTCTCTCTCGCTATGTAAAACATATGTATATATATATATATATATATA
>CAEGAE010011428.1:0-11024 GCA_903067095.1 Girardinus metallicus | reverse complement strand
TATATATATATATATATATATATATATATATATATATATATATGCGAGAAGGGAAGAAAGCACAATGGACTTTACATAAAGTACTGACAGCAGAGGTATAAATTAGTGTGAGCCTTGAAGATTTTGTTAAGCTATTAACTTGGGAGTTTTTCACAATTGAACAAATTTTTAACAGGTTGTGATTATTATAAAAATTTTGGATTCATGCCTCTCACAAAATATATTTTCAGAAACGTTTTACATGTTCTTATTAGGGGAGTTAGCAAATGTATATTATGTCAAAAGATTACAGCATGCCATTGTTTCCAACTGTTATTATTATAGCATTCTCAGTTGAACAAGGCTGTAAAATGTTCACTAACAAATTAAAGCTCTATTCTGCCCCCTACATGTAGACTGTTTTCATACTACACAGAAAAATGGCCAAAAAAATTATTTGTGTGAAGGTGGAGATTCCTTGAAAAGAAGATGTAGATACTAGCATCTACATCTGGAAATAGTCTGAAATTATAATTTAAAAAATGTTAATGAGGAAGAACTATTCAGCATGTCTTCATTTACATTTGCGTAGGCTATGCATGTCTTAGTTGATATTGATTAGAGGATTCAAAATATGTTAAGACACCTTTGTGGAGTTAGAGTTAGTGTGACTGTAATTAGGATAAAACCTTTATCATTTATTAATCCACCTATTTAGTAACAAAATGACTGACCTTTGGAGGAAACCATTCATTCCCTTTGTTAGACAATGATGATGTTCTAGGGTTTTTTTTTATTTGTCTGAATGTGTCATTTTTTTCCTGCTTTTGTTTCTGGTAACCTCTGTATTTTTCCATGCTCTTTTTGTATAGCTTGAGGGCAGACAGCTGCATTACAAACATTTTATCAACAGATGTTGCAGTATTCCAGGCGGCCATACCCCTCTTTCCACCCTACAGACCCTGCTGTGAGGCAGTTCACATCCGCTTATTATCCTTTGCTGGCCCCTCAGGTGATTTGTCCCTTTATGCAATTCCTGATCAGAGCTCAGACTGTTTCTTTAGCCTAACTTTTAAGACACTCCTCAAATGACACACAGTCTTAGCCTGAGGATAGGGAATGGCCCTAATTTCCGCACAGATGCGACCTGATGTCGTCATGTCTGGGTTGGCAGGTGGAGGTTAGGAGGACTTTTCTGTAGTATTTACTTGTTAATTTAGCTTAAGATGTAATACTTGAGTGATATGCAGTGAATATGTTCAAAGTGGGAGAAGTATCAGCACAAGGCCCTGGAAAAACTTACACCTTAGCTATACCATACTAATAGACTGAAAAAGTGAGTGAGACTTCACTAACTAAACATTTTTAGGTCTTTCTTGATAGTTGAGTTCCATTTTATGTCATTTTATGTCTTTTCATTGAATAAAAGGCACTTTTATTCAATAAAACATAGAACCACATATGGATATATTAACTCCCCTTTGCCCCTTAGCTCAAAGTGTATTTCACTTACTGTATCTGTGCTATTTTCCCATATACAGTGCCTGTTAATAACTTCGGATAATACATGACAAAGACTGTTTTGAAATATGTATATATAACAAAAACAAAGTAGGCTTGAGCAGGTTTTTCCTCTTGTGAAAGAAATGCATTGAAATTTCACAACAGAATGTAACAATTATACTTCTTAAAATAAATTGTTATTGTCTTTGGAAACCATATGCTTTTTTAAACATAATTTTCTACACATATCAACATCCCATTGTAGAAAATTCATCCATCCTCTTTGTAAAAGCTTTAAGGTTATCTTTGTTTTAATCCCCTGCAACAGACTGGCGACCTGCCCATGGTGTACGCTGCCTCTCTCCCAAAACGTTCACTGGAGAGGCACCAGCACCTCTTCCCGACCTCATTAGGGACAAGAATGTACAGAAAGTGGATGAATGGATGGATTTTTAATCCCTAAATATAGAAGTGAAATTGTGGTTCTTTAAAAATTACAACACATTTGATTAGATATTTGTTATAAATTCTTAGTTGTCTTCTTTGAAAAAGTCGTAACATTTTAAATTCAAGAATACTTCATTAATCCCAGAGGGAAATTAAATGTTGTTACTCATATTTTCTAGGGTTCTTTAAATAGTTGTTGTGCATGTTGATGGCTGTTGCAGTCTATATTACAACAGATCAGAAGAAGCCTCTGGCTGAAGACACTATTGTTGCATACCAGTCTCATGAAGAGGATCCTCAGGGTTGACTATAATGTTCCTCTTTTTATGAAGAATGATTCTTCATACAATAATCTCCAGAGCTTCCACAGCAGTTCCCAGAACAGAAACAGTTTTCCTTATCAGGCTGCTTGCTTATTTTCAATTCTAAACTAATTTTACTGGATTATGGGTAACTGGATTTTAAGGGTTGCAGACACCTGATTTAGGGAAACAATATCGTGAATAAGGCAGACTTCACTGGTTTCAGATTTGCTGTGAAAAAGGGGAGAAGGAATCTTTCCCTGATCCAAGTGGGAATACTATAGCTATCATGATGACAGAGCCCTGTGGCACCACATGACCACACTTACAGTCAGAGCCAGTGTGTCCATTGATAGGTCAGAATTTTGCCCTCCTTGATAGAGAAAAAAACACACAAATCATTGTTTTTTTCTCAAAATTGTAAAGTTAGAGCAGCACTTGACATAAAAAAGCTACAAAACTCAAAGCACATAAGAACTCTTGGTGTTATTATTGAATTAGACATAAATTTAGTTGTTCAACTATGGAAGCTTAACATTAACGCACACACACACGCAGTTACTCTTTAGGCCATAAATTAACACACCAACATCAGCTGTTCAGTGAAAACAATAAATGCTTTGGTCTTCAGGTTGTCAGCTTTTAACACTGTCTCCTGACATCTACTTTAAGTTTCTGTTGATTCATTAGAAAACTACGGATTATTTGACAATACCCCCCTTATGCTTATGTACGCAAGCTATATCTGAAGTCAGGTGCCTACACACCATCTGTCTTAGGCAGTACAGTGCATATGTTGTATGTACAGGTATTCTATAAGCTGGATAAAGCAGTTTTTTTAATCACCTTTCACCAGTCTCTAATAAGGTAGACATTTACTTGAACAAAAGAAGCTGCTTGAACCCATCAGTCGACATGTATTCTTTTCTTTATTCATCACGTTAGTGTGTGTTGGGTTCTCTTTGATGCCTATGTTTTAACAAAGACATACTCGAATGAATGTAGGTGGTATGTAGCATGGTGGTGGTCTTGAATAGTTTTGTAACGAAATAGTCCTTCCTTTCATCTCAGAGTGATACAAACCAGACCTGGTCAAATAATTGGGTTGAAAAACATGAATTAGGCAAATATTATGCCATAAACTTAGAAGATTAATATCCCCTCACAGAACTTTATATAAATTATGTCTAATCGTTGCCTTTAGCTGTATTTACACAGGCCTGAGGGATGTCACACAGCCAGGAAAGTGAATAGCTCACACAGTTTTGTGTAGAGGCACACAGCAGCTCAAGAAGACCTGAACTTGCTCATTGGCTACATTTCACCAGATCTAGTCTTTGGACTTGGGACATTTTCAAGTGCTTTTTTGTCCGAAGTGATATTCTTTGTTTAGCAACATAAAAGTGATTTAAGCTCTGGTGAGTAATGACATTTCTATGAATGTCACTAGGGTTTAAAGACTCATATTTGGATTTATGAGGGATATCTTTTGATCGGCCAAAGACTCTTCATGGCTCTGGACTCCAAGTTGGGTGAGTGAGAGTCCAAATGTTAGTAAGGGACTTTTGGTGCACCCCCAGGCCTTTGCTGTGGTCTTTCTGGTTCTGCCGTTTAGACTGTGGTATACTCATATTGTCTCTGTGTTGCCTATTGCGGTCAAACACCGGCACCTACACCAATACCTCTGCAAATTTGCTTGCCAGAAAAACTTTTATGATGAAATGTGAGGCACGGAAAAGGGAGGTGAGGACAAACAGTGAAGCTGTTTTCTTTAAGCCTCAGTTTTGCTTTGCTAACCAGTTTCCAAAATCCACATTTGCCTGTCATTGTAAGCATGAAAGGAAGAAGTCTGAGGGTCTTAAGGTCTGCTTATGCATCAGTGTTCATGCATGTTACATGTAAGCTTACAGATGCCTGTGTGCTGAGAATACTGTAGCCTGTGTGGATGTGTGCTTGCATGTGTTAGAATACTTTGTGTCTGTGCCAATTGAAAGAAAAGCCACATGTGGCCAAGAATCATTATCTTATCAACCGCAGAATCTTGAATGCATATTAGGGTAATTTTTCAAATGATGTGGTGTTGAGTGAGAAGCACCAAAGTTTCTGTAAGTTTTTTTTTGGATGATGGTGGTGTAATAGATGTTATTAATATTTTTTTGGTTTTTCATTCATTCTCAAGTGTTGCTTTTAGAACTGAATGGAACCTCTATATTCTGATTTTTTTATTTTTTTTTTTACCTTAAACGCACAAGGAAAATAATTTGTATTTACAAAGTCCAGTGTAGTCCATATATCTTAAGGCTTGTTTCTACAAGTATATTAACAGAAGAAATGGGTTTCATTAATGCAGAGGGAGACAACTACTGTATAACGATTACAACAAATGAGGAGCGAAAGGTGGAAATTAAGATCAATGATCTTATGTTGTTTATATTTTTTCATATTTTGTCAAGTTACAATCATTAACTTCAATGTATTTTTGTGTTGTATACTTAAGAATGTAACAATTTTCAAAGTGTCCTGATAAATGTAGCCTTCATTTGTATTCAGCTTTCTGAGTCAATGCATTGTGTAACCTACTAGCTATGTTTTTTTTTGCAGGTTTGCAGTTCGGTCATATTCTCTCTACTTCTATATGACTGAGTGAAAAGTGCTCAGTGAAATGATCAAAGTTCAGAATATTGTACCTCGGATTTTCAAACTTTAATGTGCCTGAACCTGCCTGCTATATTTATAGATCTTCATGAAGCTTTATCTTCACTAATGTTTTCTAAAAAAAAAAAAAAAAGTTTTTTTCTAGTAGTTTGTCTAGATAAAGTTAAACTCTGAAATGACTTTCAAAGCCAATTGACTGAACTGGGTTTTATTTATTGGTATAAAGGTATTCAGGGGCTAAATACAAATGTACACAATGCAATTCCTTTTTTATGAAAAGATTAAAACTATTTTGCATGGGTGTGCTATTTTGTGTTAATCTACCACATAAAAAAATCTTTATTAAGGTTTGTGGTTGTAAGGTGATAAAATGTGAGAAAAAGTTTAAGATCTATCAATACTTTAACTAGCTACTGTATGCCATTTGATAAAAGTCTTATGAGGTTTACTCCTCTATATCTTCTCATGAACTACTATAAGCCAATGATGGAGCGGCATCTCTGTGGTGTTAATGTCCTAAAGCCAAATGATCTGTGAAGAAATGCTATAATCTCTTTCCACCTTTTCTCACTCTTGCCTGCTTTACCCTTTCTCATTTTCATTCATTCATCTATGCCTGCTCACCTATGTAACATTGTCTCCTTGGTTCGGCTTTCTGGCAGCGATGAGTGCTTTAAGAGGGTATTAGCACGGCATCTGTGCAACACCATCACAGCTTAGCAGACTAGTGCAGGTGAGACAGCAGGGATTTCCTGTTTGGCCCCTTTGGTACATTTTTGCTAAATTGCTTCTTGCCAGGTGAAGTTGAAGCATAGGAGGTCTGCCTTTCTTTCTGTCATACATATTGTGAACACATACACACACGTATGGCAGCACAAAGGACTAGTGATTGGCCTAATGTGTGTGTATGTGTGTGTGCAAATGTAATTTGGGGAGGACAGAGGCATCCTCAGTATTACACTTTGGTTGTATGCCAGACAAGCAACATGAGATAAATACTTTAGCATCCTACACCTGGAGCTCTTGGCTGGCATCTAAAGCCAGACTTTAGGGGTACCTGCGATACTCAGGAAAACACAGTGCACCTCAGTTTTAGAAATGTAGATACAGTATTTGAACTCAAAACTTCCTGCTGCCTGCACAATAGCGAGTCTGCTATAGTTCTACACTCTTCTTTTTCCAACCTAATTGGCCTATGGTTTTTCCTTACATGTTAGCTCAGACACATTGTCATTACATTTAATTTATCTAGCAGGTCACTTTTATCCAATGTAACTAAAAGATTAAAAGCACAATTAGGGGTCAAACCCTTGACCATTGGATCGAATTTAACCAGTGCTTTTCTAGTCATTCCAACCTTGATGTGTTTTACACTACAGCCACATTCATCCAGCTCTCACAAATTGTCACACATTCATATACCGCTGTGCAGATTGGTAAGAAACTTGTGTTATAGTGCCTTGCTCAGGCACACATCGACATGTGGCAGGAGGAAGCTGGATGGGATCACACCAATTCGAACCATTTTCAGATAAAATGATTGCTCTCTCTAGTAAACCATGATAGCCTTAATATCATGTACTAAGCCAGTGGTTCCCAAACTTTTTCTCCTGGGCCCTCCCTCAGTTACTATGTTGTTGCAATATTTTAATACTACACTTCAAATAACAAAAATATATTGTTAGAAGATTGATGTAACTGGTGAGCAAATTGCTAAGAGCATTCCTAAGACAATGTACCTTCCTACGATCTTTGAAATGCAAGGCACATGTTCTATAGTGTAAAGTCAGAAAATGCCATCAGATTTTAAACTATCTTGATTTTATGTCGTCTTTATTAATGAAACACCTTGTGAAATATTTTGAGAGATGGTCTGGAACTGTCTGTTCCTTAAGTCTTTTGCCCCTTATGCTTCGACTCAATTCTTGTAAAAACAGTTGATAATAAGCTGTCTTTTACTGTCTCTTGGTGTCTCTCTTAAAAGCACATATTGAGTTCAAATAAACTCACTCAGCCTGGTTTTAAATCAGTTGTTGAAGGAGCAGAATTTCTGGTCATTTCCAGATTAAGATGTGAATGTACATATGGATTATCTTTAGCCAGTCTAGCAGAATACTGATGCCCAACCTGAGTTTTGGACATAGCTCAGATGTCTCTCAGCTCATAGCACACAGCCAGATACAGATTATTTTAACACGTTAGGGATGAAGTAAGTGAGCAATTTGATCTATGGCAGAACCTGACCAATCGTGCAACACTCGGAATAATAAATGACAGAAGTGACTCCAAGTTCCTTCTTTTTTTACAGCATCACTCTGCAGTGCTGTATATTGTGAACATTAAGTCAAACAATGTTTGATACTTCTAAATGTCAACAAGTAAGTGTGTTGAGAGATGTTCTTTTGGGTACTGACTACGTAACTGTGAAATAAACAGAAATCTTGTCCCAAAGTTTTTTGATGTTGTATTTTTTCCTTTCCTATACTGTGGGCTGTCAATGATGAAATTTCTTTTTTTTTTTAATTCTCTTTTATTGCTTTTGTGATCAACTATAGGTGGACGCTCTGCGAGTGCGCCTGGAGGAGAAGGAACAGATTCTGACTAAGAAAACCAAACAACTGCAAGACTTAAGTGATGAAAAGAGCACACTGGCTGGAGAAATCAGAGATATGAAGGACATGCTGGACGTCAAGGAGAGAAAAGTGAATATCCTACAGAAGAAGGTAATTTTAACATAATTTAATATCCATGCTTCCACAAATCATTTATTTGAAGTCTTTAACACTTGCTCAAGTTGTTATTGTTTTCTACAAATGTGATGTACATCAGAGTAGATGGACATACATCTTCCTAGGTCTTTTTTCATCACTTGACTGGTGATATATGAGCCACTATTTCTGTTTTTGGAATAAAAACACAGTATCCCATTCTGGCCAAAAGGAAGGAATAATTATGCTAATCACAGTGGAAAGTTGTTGGTTTTTTTGACAGTATTTTTTTTTCTATGTTTCTTAAACACATAAGTAATTTGGAATATACTGTCATCCTCTGGTGCAGCCCTGTAGGCCATACCTTTAAATTAATTCAGATATTTTCTATAAATGCAATAAGACATTATTGCTATTTTTTTCATTAGAATTCAAGGGAAATTGAAAGAAAAGGAATGTTAATATAAATTTAAAGAATAATGTTTCAGAAAATATTTAATATGATAAAAAGAAAAGATTAAAATGAAAAAACAATTTTATGTGTCAACAGTACTAATTACATTTACTTAAATAAAAAAAGACAAGAATTGTTAAGTTTGCATATGTGATTGCAGTTTTGCTTTCACAATATAGATCTGGTGAATTTACCATATTTCCTTTTACTGAAAGTGATGCATTGTTTTTTTTACAAAATGAACTTATAACCTTCCACTGACTTGCTTGGCTTGGAAGGCCTTATATGTAAAGGGTTTTCAGTTAAAGTATAAGTGTCTTCCTGTTATGTTATAATTATTAAAAATTAATTTCTACTCGAATTTTTGCTCAAAGGATTTTCTATGCAGTTCTGTGTAACTTGCTATCTGTTACATCAGGTCGTTATGAATTTATGCCTAAGCATCCCTTGTATACGTACAGAATATGTTGTAGAGGGTAAACAAAAAATGCTAACATTGTTAGCTGGTGTCAGATCTCACACAATACCCCCTACTTTTGATTGCACACACACAGATACTCATACTCACACACACATTTGCACAACATGTCTGTGAGGCTTTAATGATTTTTATAAGGGTAGCTATTAAGACAGGGCCTTTTGCTACCTGTGGTGTGCATGTTGGTTGTTTCTCTGTAGATCAATTACTCACAAGTAAAGGTCTTCTCTTAACTTCCTAGTTTCTTCTCATGTCCTTAAATTAGAGATTAGAAACTTCTTCCTCCCTCCCTCTTGCTGAGTTAATGAAAATGCTCTCCAAAGGTCACACACAGTGGCAAAAGTTTTGATCTGTGGAGGTGGGGCTGTTTGTGGTTTAGATTAAATTACTGTGTTTATGTTACACTTGTAAAAATTCTGCTACAGTATGCTGTACATATAAAATGAATGGTTACTTAAGATGACATGAAAGCTCATGTAACACAAGTCACGTTTGAACACAAGTGCTATTACTCAAAAAAAAAATTAAGAAACCAAATAAAGAAAATAAAAAAACTAAAGAGAAAGTGAACCATACAGTATACAGTGAAAAGAATCCGTGATAGACGAAATCCGTGAAGTAATTACCTTTATTTTTTACAATTATTATACAGCATAATTAAATACTCTACATAGAAACCAAATAACAAAACCTGTTTTCAGGTCAGCGGATGTGCGTGTGCCTCAATCGGGCCTTAATGTCATCCGGAGTCATATCATCAAAGCCGTGGTTCGATTGGCTGTAGCATGTTCGGCCTGTTGCGATAGGATAAAGTTCCAAACACCTTAAAATTACACAAAATATATAAAATGTTCATCCTTTACTATTATAACTGCTCAGCTACCACATCTATAACAGCCTTCCAGTAGACAACGAGGTGAGCTCACGGTTGTCCGGAACAGTTAGCAAACACTTGTTTAGCCGCTAACAACTGCTGTTGGCAATTGCTAGCAGCGGCGAAGCTAGTAGCTTGATCTTGATCGGCTCGCCTGGAATGATTAGTTGTGATAAATCGCATGATGGTCACATCCTGGGATGGCTGGAGAATTGGATCAGGGGCTTGTTTACCCCTTCTTTAGACGAGCATAATCCAAAATCCCCTCCTCCTCTCTGTTGCTATAAACGAATGGCAGCTAGTTACCTTAGCATGGCTAGCTTAGATCGATCAGCATCAGCGGCGTTCGGTCAAGCTCGGTGAAGCTACGTCTCTCGGATTTAGATCTCACATGGATGGCTCGTTCTCTTCTCATTCTTCTTTAACGTGTGTTTAATGTTTTAGCAGCGTCTCTTCTCCTGAAAACAGTAATCGGCGTCCGTTGCTGACGCCAGATGCTACCGGCGTTCTTCCAGCGTGCCACGTGTCCGGAAGCCGGAAATCACGTCATTAGCTCCAATGCGCATGCGCTGAAGAATGCTTCCGGAATTTTCTTAAAATATTCATCAACAAAGTGTAACATATTTATTTATTTAAATTAAAATACTACTTTTTAGAGGATGATGTTTTTTTCTAGTCAATATTCTAATAATTTCCATAATTTAGTTCAAATATTATAACTAGAAAATTATCTCTCGACAACATCACAGTGACGTATTTCCGGTGAGCGACACTTTGCTTTTTTTTTTCTGGCGAGCAAAATAGCGAGAAGCTATTTTGTAAGTTGTGCGGTTTTTCAAGGTTTTAACTCATGACCACAAGCGACGTGATGCATTGATCGGTAATATAATGAGAGTTTGTCCTGAAGATCCATATGAATGAAGTTGTAGCGACACTCGCTGCTGCTCAGGTACGTGCTACACCTGCCGATTTATTAATACACCATTATACGGGATTTACTGCCTTAATCCTTGCTTTGGCGTAAACATATTACAAATAAGCATATATATTTGTAAATAAATTATCTTTATTGTGTTTTATTTGTATAGTCACGTTTAAGTTACTGTTTACATACGGAAATTCTGCGCATGCGCACAATGCTGGAAGCCATAAAGGCTATTTTTTAGCTTGCCATCAATAGCCAAGTACACCTCGCTGCAGCAAACAGCAAAAAATGTAATCACGGTGTTTTGTGTGTCCTAACTTGTTCTAGGAAGCACAATAGGTCACCTTTTATCTGTCTGAGTAAAAGCAAAGTGATTTTGTTTCTTAAACCAGGTAATAATCAGTCAGATGCAGGTTTTGCAGTGATATTTTTGTTACACCTTCAGTCGGTGTGATGAGTGACTTACATGATATCTGCTTTCTTTGATTGCCAGTCAGTAGTTCGCAGATAAGACACAAAATCTTCCTTGTTGATGTGGTATAAAGAACACCTTGGACTTCCTGGTTCTCCCCAAATTTTAACTGTCAGAATCACATATTTTTCAGTATTGCATTAAGCTGTCTGTAAGTATTTGAGCTGAAGCACTGGTATTTGTCCAGCTACACTTCAAAAACATAAAATATCACAAAGTATTTCTGT
>CAEGAE010011426.1:0-33313 GCA_903067095.1 Girardinus metallicus | reverse complement strand
AAATATATATATATATATATATATATATATATAAAATGTTTTTGTTTTTGAATAAAATGGCTGCGGGTCGCCTGTGACCCCTCCAGCCTGCAGCCATACTTTAGGCCCGTCAGTCAAAAGTTTTAAATGTGTCTAACAAAACTTTATTTCTGTTTTTTTATTTTATTTAATTTTGTTCTTGGTTTTTAATGACTATTTTTCTTTATTTATTTTTTTATTTTTTTGGGTGGTGGGGTGGGGGTTTCTGTGGTCTTTTTTAGATCCCAACAAATCCGGGATGACAGAGAGCAGGGACGTCCGTCTGGTGAACGGCAAGGGGAAAAAGATGCGGAAACCTCGGACCATCTACTCCAGCCTGCAGCTGCAGGCTCTGCACCAGCGCTTCCAGCAGACCCAGTACCTGGCTCTGCCCGAGCGCGCCGACCTGGCTTCCAAACTGGGCCTCACGCAGACTCAGGTGGGTTTTCCGCTCCTCCGCTGATCTACGTCCACGTATCAATAAGTCAGTCAGGAGTTTGCGAGGGGATCCAGTTGGTTGTGGTGATATTCATTTTCCAGCCAGAGCCGGCTGAGGTGTTTCACTGTGTTGTCTGATCAGGCGTGTGCAGTCATGTGGCTTTGAACAATAATGCAGAGCTCTGCTAACTAAAGAAAGGAAAACATTTTTATTCAGCAGTATTATCAGGGATCACGGAACAAACCTGATCCTCGATCCTTTAATGCAGCTCTCATCTTCTGGGCTTAATTTGCTGCTTGCTTTTCTCTTTGTTAGACATGCGGGCCTCCGCACGCGCAAGTCCCCCAAATTAATAATAAATACCACATTTAGTCAGAGTCAAAAAATGTATTTATTTATTCATTGACTTTATTATTATTATTATTATTATTATTATTATTATTATTATTATTATTATTATTTTGGAAGGGCATTTTGGGGGGTTAATTGCTTGGAGGTGACAGTCTCGTGCATGCGCTTGGGTTCTCACGTGCTCCCATAAAACAGCAGGTGCAAGTGTCAACTAATCACCTTCAGGTGTCCTCGCGCCTTTTATTTGGCGTTCAGCTTTAAACAGAAAAGAGAACCAAAGACAGACAGAAAGTGATCGATCATTTTTCTGAGCCGCCTCCTGCAGTTTTCTTTAGAAAGCAGTTTAAACGTCTGTAATATTCACCTCTTCACATTAACTGTTAGAAATAAAACGGGCATAATGTGTATAATCATTTGCATCTCGTTTTGCCGCCAACGCCTTGGGCTTGTTTTTATTCCTTAATCCTCCTGATCTCGGTCTGAAGCTGTTACACTTACGCACCACTGGCTTTACAAAACAACCAACAATAGGGGATCTCAGTTTTAATAAGTTTGGAGTCACTCAGCTATTAAGTTTGTTTGCCTCATAAAAAAAGTCTGGGATTTACAAAAGTAACTCTGAAGCTGGAGACCTGCTGGAGAAGTGAATTGAGTTTGTTTTTCCTCCCAATAATAATAATAATAATAACAACAATAACCTGTTTTTATCCTTCTTTTCATTTTTTTTAGGTGAAAATATGGTTTCAGAATAAGCGCTCCAAGTACAAGAAGATCATGAAACATGGCGGAGGCTCAGAGGGGGAGCACCTCCACAGCTCCAGCTCCATCTCCCCCTGCTCCCCGGCCTTACCCCAGCTCTGGGAGGTCTCCATGGCGACCAAAGGAGCCCCGATGCACCCGAACAATTACATGAACAGCTTTGGCCACTGGTACCCGAACCACCACCACCATCCTCACCAGGACGCCATGCAGAGGCCGCAGCTGATGTGACGTGAACGGACTGACCGCAGGCGACATGAACTCATTTGTCCTGAGGATGAACTTTACGGTTGCTCGTGCACGTGCGTTTTGACTTCAGCTTTGGCTGCGAAATTCAAATTCATGCAGCAAAAAAAAAAGAAAGAAAATGTTTTCAAGCGTCATCCTGGACCTCACGTCCTGAGAATGTGGACTTTGTGTTTGAAGCTGAACTAGACTGCATAAAGGGACTGTCGTAAAAATATGTGTGCGTGGATTTATTTCAGAAAAAAAAAGAGATTCCTGTGTGGAGGAATATTCTGCTGGGAGCAGTTTGCTTTTAAACACCTTACTGCTGTTTTCTAAAAACGATTTTAAATCATTTCAGTGCAATCTAGTTTTACTTTCTTGATCCCGACATAATTTGTGAAGGAGTTCAGGATTTATGAGTCTCACAGTTTTATGTTGTTATAAAATCATCCGGAACCTTTAAGTTTGAGTTATTCCAGATTCATTTACAGTCAGTTGCTGAAACTGATTGTCTCTCTCCGCCTGCACTCCCAGAAACATGGAAAACATTGGATTGCGTGCTTTACTTTTATTTTCTTTATCGAGATGTTCCATTAAAGCATTGACTCTTATCTTTGAGAATTTCCCTTCATTTCAAAGTGAAATGACATAATCCAAGGTGCCGACTCTCTGCGCGGTGCTTAGGTTTGGCGCAGCTGTTACGCATGAATCCAAAGTCTTTAAATAGTTCAAACACGTTCAAACTGTCGTCTAACGGGGATATCTCGTCGTTTTTTTTGATAGCTGGATAAGAGCCTTTTTGTCTTCCGTTGGAAAAGAAACGCTTGCATCTTTCTTTCCATTTCGTGAGAGGAGAAGAGCGCATGTTGAGCAGTCGGCTCAAACAACAAAATCATTGCTGTCATAATACAGTGACAAACGAGTAGGCTATCCCTTCAGCAGACTGCGCACTGATTTGCCAATTCTTGCTGCTTGCATACAGTTTAATCAGGCTCAGACTGGGGTATTTATGTCTTCGCTGGTGCTCTTGATTAAATGGCGAGCTGATTTCTGATTAATGAAGCTGAAAAGTGCGTTAAAGAGCCATCCAGTGACTTTCTTTTTATGTTTTTCATTCATCACCCCGAACATTTCGGGCTGTCTGGCAAACATTAGGAGCAATTTGTCTGATGTCACATACAAGGATTAGAGGAATAACAAACTGTGCATGCAGTTTTCCCCAAGATGTTTACCCTAATATTAGTAGTAACTGCTCGGGAGTTCACTGACTTCAACTCTGGCACTGTTAAAACAAACTGTTAGAATTTTAACCAATAAAATCCGCGTGCCAATTAGTTTGTGTAGATTTTTAGCAAGTATTTTTGATTTAAGAGCTTCAAACACACAGAAATGAATGAGTAAAATTACTCAGCTAATTCAAATTCTAGCTAATTAGGATCTTTTTTTTTTCCCAACTCGTTTGATTTCCAGGGTTAAAAAGAAACAGAAGAAAAAGGCCGAAAACTCTGAAAAATGTTAAAAGTTTTCTAAAGGTAAACAAGGTGCCTTTTTTTCTGACAGCAATGATCTCCAGAGATCTGATGAAGACTTTAGAGCTATCACTATAATCATCCTGGATTGTATAAAACATTAGGTTTTATTGCTCATGAACCATGTCTGTTTGAAAATTTAATGTTGAAAATTGGTCAGTTTCCATCAGCATTAACAACTTTCACTAGATAATATTTGAAACATGTTGGTTCTGTCAGCTATTTGGCTTTCTAATTTGACTGTTGTGCTACAGGCTACAGCAGAGAACGGAAACCTGGTTGTTTTGTCTCAGTTGTCTTGTGAATGAATTTCTGTGCTTAAAAGTATTGAAGACTTCCGGTTAAGAAGATTTCCGTATTCTTTAATGCTACAGCAGAACTTGCAGAAGAGCTTGTTAGCAAGCTGAGCTTCTAAACCCTGAGTACTGGTTGTTAGTGTGCAGAGCAGCATGGCTGTGGTTGCTAGCTTTTCAAGACAACTTTAGGATTGAGAAGCTAAGCTTGCTAGCAAGTTAAGACTTTGAAATTAGCATTGTCGCTAAACCAGTCTACAAACTTAGAATTAGTGTTCCAACACAGAAACTCTCTCAGTCATAAGTCTTATGAAAGTTCTTGACTTTTAGCTGTTGTGAATTATTCATGTAACCCATGTAAACTATTTTTTTTTTTTTTTTTTTTTTTTTGCTTGACACCAAACATAACAAATAAAACGACTGACTGCACCAACATCTTCAGTTGAATTCTAACCAAAAGGTTTAGTTAGGAGTTGTAAACAGCAAAGCTGATGACATTTTTAGAATCTAAACATTACAAAACATAAAATGTACAAACTATTATAGATTGCAATTTAAATGTTTTTGATGGCTAATATAAGAATATGCTCTACTTTCTGTTATCTAGTGCAGCAGTAATGACTAATTTTCTATCAACCTGACCTTAACGCTCAGACAAGCATATTCAAATTGTAAATCAATTTAAGAGTTTTTTACCTGTTGAATAGACACATTTTGCTCATAAATAATGACTGAAATATATTCAGATAAAATGCATGCAAACATATACTCTAAATTTACTGATTAAACTGTTTGTTTTTCAGTGTAGCAATTTTGACTTTAGATATGTCACTTAACTAGTTGTAGCTGGATGTGACTGGTGTGGAGACTTTCTCCACACCAGGTCCTATAGCAGCATGACTGAATTTATATATTCACGTATTTCACAGCGCCTAAGCTGGACAACAAAAAAATGTTGCCTGGTCTTAAAATAAATTCTAATCCAAACATGAGAGCTATTTCTGTTGGAATGTAACTGTCACTGCAGGTCAAACTACAAACTGACACATTTGATTCACTATTTTTTTATCACTAATATTTAATCCCTTCAAAAAAAAAAATTTTATAATGCAAATTTCCATCCACTCTAAACACAAACATGTTTATTATTCTTATGTCTCTGCTTTATGAAACAAAAATAAGCAACTTCAATTTGACATCTTTTTTTCTTTTTTTTTTTCCTTGAGAGGACTCAGCTGTGAAGTTCAAGGAAGAACAACATTTCTAAGTGGCTGCCGCTGCCTTTCCTGAGCAGAACACTGACTCATTCAGCTCTTACCTCGCCCGACGAGCGCGCCCTCATCCAGGAGCTCTTCAGCCATCTGCCGTGTTTCCGTGAAGAACAAAGCACTCGCCAGAGCCGCCGAGGTTTTGAACCCCTTTCCGAGCTGATTTTTCCTAACATAACCACCAGTTTTGTGACATATTAACATCTCCTTCTTTGTGCACCCTTTTTTTTTTTACCTCCTTGCTCCTCATCATTATGTTGCCTGGTTAATAAACATGCGGGAAGACGAGGCGAGCGTTGCTTGTGCGCTGAACCAAGCTGACGGAGGGGGGCATTGGGGAAAATTATAGGCAATTTCACATCTCTAGATTAGAATAATGGCTCTGTGGAGTTGGACAAAGAAGAGTGGGAGCTTTCAAACGGAGGGGGATCAATTATCACGTAAGCAAAAGTGAAAAGGCCTTCCCCGTGTAATAGACAAGTTGAGAGCAGCGGATGGAAGGCTGGGCTGACGGCTGAAGGCTCCTGATAAAGGCAGCTCTGACTGTATCAATGATGTGGATGCTCAGGGTTATCAGATATGAGCTGTCTGATGGCCTTTAATTGCAGGATAGCAATAGGAGGGAAAATAGCTTGTTATTAAATCTCTGTTGCTGTGAATGGGTGAATGGCAAAGCAGGTCTCCAGGGTGATTATTGTTATTAACTTGAAGGATCTGACATGTAGGGTAATTGTAAGCAGCTTCCCCGCAGGAAGAGAAGTGAATGTGTGGTTTCATAAAATAGGCCGTGACTTTCTGGTTTGGGGGCCATGCTGCACAAACACACTGGAGGTGGAACGAAGGCTTTTACATAAATGTGACCTATAAGCAAGCGAGGCATCAAAACATGCTGCGCCTTCTCTTCTTCTCCAGCCTGGACTTGCCCTGCGGTGGCTGAAAACAGAGGTCAGCCAAGGTTCAGAACTCCACAGCTGTCCACGGTGCCTTCCTCCCTTCACTTCACCCAGGTTTACAGCAAAATGACCAGCCTGAGTGATGCTAATGCAGCTGAGGACGAGTCCGGCCCTGGACAGCTGCTGGGAGTCTTTCCGTAGCCGCCGACCTCTGCCTCAACCCGCACAGATGCACTCGAGAGACGAGCTCTGACACCACCGTGTCAACAGCGGAGAGGGGTCACGAGGACAGGGCCTTATTTGTGGCCCTCCAAAACACCACATGTTCATGGACATTTCTGTTTCACCGCAACCTAAGGTTGGAAAGTCCTTAATTTTAATTGAGCCATGTAAAAAACATATTATAATGTTGTAGCCCATTGGACACTGGAGACATTGGACAACCCTCTTTATGTTGTCGGGTTATTTAATTGTCACTTTTCAACCACATTTACACGTCACAAGCCTTTATGTAAATGTCTTTTACCAGGTTAATTTTTTTTCATTATTTCTATAGAAGGAAACATCGTTTTTCCTTGGTAATTTTACCCAAAAGTCCAGCGTCACACTCAAGTTCAGCTCTTCCCCAGCCACACACACACCCTCCACTGCTGTCACACTTGAACTGTTCAGAGATGACACAAACGGACACGCCTGACGGCCCCCGGCCCACTTGTTGGCGAATTCATGTTTGTCCTCGGCACAAATGTCTCCCTTGACGGCGCACAGGCCCACACACACTGAGGGAGCCACCGGGGGGGTCACATACACTTTGTGATGAGATTTCATTGATATCAAAAGGCAATAGTAATCATGCCGCTTTTGTCAAATCAGCACTAGGTACATTTACATGCTGACTGACGCCATAGACAACTGGTGTTGAGTTCAGTGGATATAAAACAAGAAGGGGACACCAGGGGGATGGGATTAAGGAGCTCTGAAACGTTAAGCTGTTTGTAGCTGAATGTGCAAAAAAAAAAAAAAAAATGTACTGGAAGTGTAGTGCCAAGAAAATTACAGGTCAGAAGGGACAAAAAACGTTTGAACAAAAGCGGCAACGAGACATTTAGAAACTTATTTTTTTCTTCTAGAAAAATAAAACAGAGATACGAAAAGTTATATTCACATCAAGTATTATGGAGATGTGTTTTGATAGGTTTAAACACTTTCATATTTCATTTAAGGGTGTGAAGGTTTTCCCTGAGTGTTAATGTCACGTTTGCCACTGTTTTAGCTGCTGAATAAACGTCTATAAAGGCCTTTTATGAAGTTGTTAAAACCTTCATTATCCTTTGAAGTTTGACATGAATAACAGCAATGAACCGATTTCAGAATTAATTTTAAATAGCGTCATAATTCAAAGCCTTGGCAGTATTAGCAGTAATAACAGTTATCTCTAGTGCTGCCCGTAAAAGCAGGCCACTTCAGGAACAGCGCTGGATTAGCACTCAGGTCACATTAGGTCACACATTTTTAGGTTATTAAAAAAAACTCAGGGAAAGTTAAAAGTGTCCTGCCCCGTCTAGAAAATTGTTGTCAAATGCAAACAGAAAACACTGCAAAAAATAAATAAATAAATAATTGTGCTGAAAGATGAAAGTCAAAATAAGGATGTTGAAAATGTCCACTGATGTTTAAAAGTAATTCAAGGAAAAAAATTAAAGTAAATATAAAGATGCCAGTGAATTTGTAAATGCTGCTGTATGAAGTGTCATCTGATGTCTAATGATGTCTATATGCAGTTAAAAATAGATTTAAATATGAATATTGAAGTCAAATGAGGTTGAAAAGTAAAAAAAAAAATAGTCAACTAGTCAGGGTTGATCAAATTAGCTTCCCAAGCTAAGCTGGTTTTACGGTCTGTACGGAACAGTCTCATTTTCAACACACGTTTTGGGATTAATTAAGAAAAGGACAGCCGTTAAAAAGACCACCAGGATACGGAGTGGGTTGTGACAGACACGACCCTGGTGTAGAGTCTTACAGCAACACCTCCACGGGTGAGCGCATACCACTGCAGCTACTAAAAGCAGCAGAAACGATTCATTAAAGAAAAGAGAACGAAAAAAAAAAAACCCCACCATGGGTGCATTTTCTCTCCGTGTGTAATGGCGCACTGGTGGTCCATGTGGACGAACTCACAGTCAGCAGTTTCTCCATCATCTCTATTTTCAGAGTGTTTGGAACATCATGGCCTCTATACCTCACATTAATAACGATAGGAATGTAAAGGAGCGCAGCTGTTTTGTTGTCTTTTTCTTTTCCAGTGTGACACGGTGTCTACAGAACTCGTTAACATCAAAGGTTTTCTTACCGGGCTTCGCAGTGTCCCACGTTCCAATGATAACATGAGAAACCTCCCCTACTTCCGGTCGTACGGCCCTTTTTTTTTTTTTAAATCTGTAAAGATTTCCTCTTCCTGTAGAAATAAAGATACAACATTTTTAACCTCGAGTATTTTTTTAAACGTAGTGTTTCAAATCCAAATTGCTTAATAATTAAACACGCAGTTGTACTGCTTATTCACATTCAATACGCATAGAGGTGCGCGTGCGTCTATGACGTCTCTCGCCGTCTCCTTGCCAACGTGCCCTCTGATCCGGCAACAGAACAGCAATTAAATCCACTGACTCCGGCATGTCTGCAGCTAAAGCGTTGAAATTATTATTATTATTATTATTATTATTATTATTATTATTATTATTATTATTATTATTATTATTATTATTATTATTATCTAATCTGAAAAATTAAAGTTAATCTTTGTGGGGGTTTTTCGGTAGGATTTCCACGGGGTTTTAGATTTTTTTTTTCTTTTTTTTTTTTTTATCCTTATACTGGGCATATGGACGTCTTGTTGGTGTGTTTTTCAGGTTGCCGTATCTTGTCTTCATACCCACAAATAGTCCAAATTCTGCCTAAACAAGGACATTGAAGGCCAGGCTTCAATGTCAATCAACAATAACAACCTTCCCACCACAATTAGACGACAACAGACGAATTTTCACTTCCCAGTTTGTCACCACGTTTACTAAACATGTTCATATAGACGTCTTTGAATTCCCAAACCACTTTCTTCTTTCGGACAAACTTCGCTTCTATTGCGCTCTTTAAAACGGTTGTCTTGAATCCTCCAGCCGAGCCTGTAAATCTACAGGTTTCTTTAAAAAGGGCTTGAGACACAGCGAGCATTTAACACCTTTATTCATCAGACAGAAAGGCAACAGTTTGACTCATTACATGAATATAAAAACGGTCTAACAGCACCACAGTGCTCTTTCTTGTTCAAATATGATCATAGTGGTTCTGCATATATATTTATATAAAAACATTTATTTACAACCTTCAGCATTTTTTTGTACAAATCCTTATAAATATGTCCTGAGTTCTTTTTTTTTTTCTTTCTATTTTTCAAGCTCTCCACAAACCCTCATGCATGATTGGTTGCAGCACAGTTTTGTGATTTAGTTTGTGTTTAGGCTACTTGTTTTGGGAGAAGAAGAAAAAAAAAAGACACTTTGCATATCATTTACAAAAGGATTATACGGTAGAGGTGATAAATAATTTAAAACATAAAACACGCCAGATGTCCCTTAAATATGCTGCCAGAAGTGATTAGAAATCCCTTATGTGCTTTAAAAATAAAAATCTGGAAGTCCAGCTCTGAAGACTCTGCGGACGTCCAGAGACAGAAAGCAGTGTTTGGTTTCCGGCCTCCGCTGGCTCCATTAGAGTTCGCTCTGCAGAGTCACTGTGGGGAGAACTCGTGAAACACGACGTGGGTCTGCGCCCGAGTCCGAGTTAGTAAACGGCTCCCACGCTCTGCTGGGGCACCGGGTGGTGCACGGTGCCCGGATGCTGTAGGTGCGATCCCTGCTGGTACCAGTGGTTGGTGTAATCCTCCAGGTAGGGCGGCGACGAGCTGTGCGCCGGCTGCGGCACCTGAGGCCGGCTGATCGGCGTGTTCTGAGGGGTGCTGCTGCCGTCCCAGACGGCGGGGGAAGGCGGAGAGTTACAGGCCATGGAGTCGCTGGCGTTGGGACTGTGCTCCAGGGGAACCTCGCCGTTTTTGTACAGCTTCTTGAACTTGGATCTCCGGTTCTGGAACCAGATCTTAACCTGAGACGAAAAAAAAAAAAAAAAAAAAACGGGAGTTAATTACTGATCTAAAATAAAAATAAAAAAATAAAACATTTCATGCTTTAACATTGCTAGAAAAAATAAACCAGGGTTAAAAAAAAATAACTTTTTTTTTTTTTTTATCTAAACATATGTTTTATTCCATTTTTTGTTTTATTTAAAGCTCTTCTTTAAACGGTTCTAAACCGCAGCAGTCAGCCGCAGCTCACCTGAGTCTGGGTGAGGCCGAGCTGGGCCGCCAGCTCCGCTCTCTCGGGCAGGGCGAGGTACTGCGCCTTCTGGAAGCGCCTCTGCAGGGCGGCCAGCTGGTAGCTGGAGTAGATCGTCCTCGGCTTGCGGATCTTTTTGGGCTTTCCGTTCACCATGCGGACCTCCGGTTCTGGTTCTTCTTTGACTGTAAATTTACAGCAAAAAAAAAAAAAAAAAATTAAGAAGAAGAAAAGAAAAAAAAAAAAAAAGACCGAATGAATCAAACCGATCGCACATCATAACTGATAAAGAGGATAGAAGATGAACGGGAACAGTAAAATAAGCCCAACCTCTGTGCAAAGCGATTTTAAATGTAAGAATTATTTATTTATTTTACTTTTTTAGTCAGTCATACACTAATATAAAATGAAAAATATAAATTAGATATTCATGAAATCTAATAACGTTTGACGAAATAAACTTCAAAGAGAAAAAAGAAATAAACACCAAAACCAAATATAAGTACTAAAAAAGAAACTGAAAATGTGAGTAAAAATTCCATGAAATGTAATTTTCAACTGAGCAAAGCAGCACAACACAATAACGTCCGATTTTAATTTCGTCTCTTTTTTTTTTTTTTTTTACAACTCCTATTAAATGGCTTTTATAGCATGGCCTAATCAAACGGTTTCATCTGTTTATAACTACGTTATAAACATTTATTTCATTTAATTCGCAATTAAATAGTTCTAATATACTTTCCAGTTTCGGATAAACGTTGTCTTATTTATGTACCAAAACGCTAAGAGAAACGGTCTGGAAAATCTCTGAGGACATTTGGAATAAAAATCATTTTTAAGCATAAAGGAATTAAAACAGGAGGGTGAAACGCCGGAATGCTTCATTTACCTGAGCCGGGCGGTGAGGCCTGCAGGTGATCTCTGTTGTAATGTCCGTACTGTCTGTAGCTGTTCGTGTAGGGATACTCGGATTTGGTCGCGTACGCTCCCGCCGCTCCCATCCCGTTCAAATTGAACTGATGGTGGTAAGAGTTCATGGGCTGTCCGTACGGCTGGCTCTGGTAGTACTCGTGGTGGCCGTGGGCCGTCTGTCCGCTGTAGTAGCCCATGTCCGTCACCGAGGACTCTGGGAGAGTCGGGGAGTCCTTGGAGCTCGGGTGGCAGCCCATAGATCCCGGGAGATCTGTCAGAATACTCGCGATCTTCTTCTCGTAGCTCTGCCCGGCGCTCATGATGAGAGAGGCCCTCCGGAATTGTTAAAACAACGAAAAGGAAGACAAAAAAAAAAAAAAAAAAAAAGTAGAAGAAAAGAAATCCTCCCCCCTCCTGCTGGATTGATTAGCTTTGAGGTTTCGCGCAAGGAACAGCAGAGTGTGCACCACTCCAAGAACGCGCAGGATATAGTCCACTGAAACTCCTCCAGCTGCAGAAACTTTCTAATGGCATCGCTCAGCCTCTGTGGCACAGAGTTATAAAGAGCCGAGCTGCAATCCGCCTTCCTATTGGCTGCTCTCTCTCACCCCCCCCCCATCCCTCCTTCCTCCTTCCCTCTGCGCTCCGGGCGAAGTCTTGATGGAACCCAGCCTTCAGCCGGGGGCGCATATGCACTCGCTGCCCCCCATAAACTCATTTTTCTTAACATTTACCTGTGAGCCGCGCGGGCTCTGCACGCATTAAAACGAGGTCACCACCGATTTCACCCCCGTGATGTTGCAACATGGTGCAGCGGGCATGTTTTCTAAAGACTAATCCTGCAGCCAGACCGTCTCCCTAATGTTTTATGCAATGTTTTCTTAACAATGCCTAGAGATCACACTTTATTGAAAGACTGCCAGCCGGCCTCCCGCTGACTGCTGTTGTCATTTAAAGACAGCAGAGGACGGGGAAGTTTGCGTGAAATGCGATGGAAGAGAGAGAAGGAGGAGAAGAACAAGAAGAAGAAGGTAAAAAAATAAAAAATAAAAAGTTCAACTGATGTGTCCTGGGAGTGAATTCCTCTGCTCTGCTCATCTTGTTTGTGAATATGCAAATCAGCAGCGCTGCAAGCTGACAGGACTGGAGCGAACAGTGTCAGAGGTAAAGGAGCTATTGAAACAATACAAATATTTACTCAGTTTTATTTAAACAGCTCTTTTGTCTTTATTTCTCTTGTGCGTCTGTTAATAATACGGTGCACAGCGCCTCCTTGTGTAACGAAGGGATAAATCTTTTTTTTTTTTTTTTAGCAATTAGGTTTTCTGTTTGTAAACATAGCGCCGATTCACAACAGTCTCAAGAAGTTAATAATTAATTTTATTTAAAAAAAGAAAAAATGGGGCTTCACTTTCTTTACCGCCTTATGCAAACATATTTCCAGTTCAGTCATCTGCAACCAGGAATTTCTGATACAACACCGCCCTCTTCTGGCGAAAACCGGAAATTCACACTTCACAATTCACTATTATTATGATGATCAAGATGATGATGATGATGATGATGATGATGATGATGATGATGATGATGATGATGATGATGATGATGATGATGATGATAAAGAAGAGACCAAATCACATTTACCTATCTTTAAAACACTAAAAAAAAACATGTTGTCAAAATAGGAGTTTTGTGTGTAGAGTTTTGAAGAAATATTAATTTAACATAACAAAATTTGAAAAGCATAGCGCTGTGAATACTTGCTGGATACGGTTTGCACTGTGTTTTTGTGCTCATTTGAACAAACTGCGCACTCTCTTTATTTGGATATTTATTATTGCTAGTAGCCTGAGAATATATTCTGACATATTGCAAATTCTTTCTGACAAAAGTAGCTCCTCGGCTCAGAACAATAGTTACTCAGTGTCCCATAAAATGTGACCTCAAATTCCTCATGAGCTCTTCTGGTGCCCTACATGCATCCTGTTTCTCATTTCATTCATCATTAAACGTGTTTCTGTTGGGACTCAGCCATGAAGGACTGAGCTACAGACAGGAAACAAAGAGTATGACAACTGTCAACCCCAGGATGCATTGCATTAACCCATTTTCAGATCCTAGAAGGAACAGGAAGCGCTTCAATGTACCTGACATGTTGGAGAAACGGGCCTGGCTGCTAGTGCTGCATTCCAGTTAACTGGGACATGGGAACTCAGAGCTGGGTTTGATGTCTCACCCGGGTAACGGTGTTATATAGAGCTCAGAATTGTAACTTGGTAACACCCTCCATCATTGTTTGTTGTAACTCTTACAAACATCAGTTTAATGTTTACTTTCCATAAGCAAACACCACTTTTAATTTGCTCAGTTTAGAGTTCCAGGCACTACATGTGATATTGATTTTAGACACACCCTCACAAAGGTCTTTTGTAAAACAAACACAACATCGTACGAAGAGCGGTCATTTTGAAACGGAAAGTCGGCCTCACAAATCGTAACGGGGTAGTGGGAGTTGCTCCCATGCTTCCAGACTTCGGAGGGCCTTTTAGTTGATTTTTTTTTTTTCTGACCTTGAAGTGAGAATTTCCCATTTTTGAGTACAATTGGCAGCAACACTTCCTGCCTCTTTATTGCAGGGACCTGCAATAGACAAGCATGTGAACCCCCCATCTTTTTTGGCAGAGAAGGGGAGAATTTCATCCTTTACGGACCCCTGAATCAAAGTAAAAATTCTTTCTACCATCTAGTAATTGGTGACTGCATCCTGTCTTGACCCTGGCTTATTCAAAATTCTGCAGAAGGACTCTTTAAATCATAGATTCCCTAAAGAGAGACGTCTCTGATGGTTCTCACTCCACTGTCTTGTGACAGAAGACAGCTTCATGCTGGCTGCCATGCTGCTGCAGCTGTTTGTTCCTCCAACCAGGGACGATCACCAGATAGGTGACCAAAACTGGTTTTCCTCACTGAGATTCAAAAACACCTCTGATCACTCTTATGATGGATGGATGGATATATTTACTTCATATTTACTGTTTACCAAGAATTTCAAAGAAACACAGTGTGCTCCAGATTTACCTGTGAAAAATCCACCCACACATAACAACCATTAAACCTAGAAATCGTTGTAGTCATGCTTTTTAAATCGTGGTCTTAGAAAAAGATATTTAAATCACGTGCATTTTCGTCCTGCGGCTTAAAACTACTGCAACACCACATTCTGCAATAAAGACACACCCGCTTGGCTAATGGGACTTCAAAAGGATTTAAGCTTGAATAATGCAATACAATGTTGCTTAATAGTTGACTTTGAAGATGGAGTCCCAGTGTAGACCTGCAGTGTGTGCACCAATTGTACTAATGATGACCAGTTCCATCATGGAAATTGTTTTGCCAAATATTAAATGAAATCTCACTTCAGAACACAAGCAGAACCTGTGAGGACCTTTTCATGAAGGCACATGATCTGGAAGCATGGAATGAGCACCAAGTCCTGAAGCTGTGCTCTGTCAGGTTAGTGTTGTAGTTCTAGGTGACCGACTGGCTGTTAAAGAACACCGCCTGTGTAGAGCTGTTGAAGTCATAAGTTGCGTGAGACAAAGTACTCATCTATCCATACATACAAAAACCATATTGTCAAAATAGGAGTTTTGTGTGTATAGTTTTGAAGAAATATTAATCCAAAAATTCTGTTTGCCAAACATCCATTCAATTTTATCTCAGATCTTCATTCCTATACCTGTTGAAAATCATCAGTCTGAACTTTTTCTTAAATAAACTTATATTGAGATATTGCTTCAATCATAGACTGAGTTTATTCCAGATCCTCACACCACTGACTGAAGTGCACATTCTCTTCATGGTGGAGACTTAAATATTAAAAGAGATTGATCTTAAGTAGCAGAAGTTTCTTTATTGTAAACCAACATTCCATTAAATTAGAGAAAAACAATACGCTTTAGGCTAAAACTACTGCAAACCATACATGGGTGGTCTTCACCAACAGCCCATAATTAGGCTATGATGCTATCAAGAGGATTTTTACATTCCAATCACAGTACATGAAAATACATGTGCAGAGAGCTTGGTGACCTAGGCTTTAACACACTAAGACAAAGTTACTGGACTGCTTTTATTAACATTGAGCATTAAAACCAGCACACAGCAACTGTAGTCTGGTTTTCAGAGACACCTTTTAAATTGACCCACCCATCAGCGCTCCCTGCTTCATAATTCCGCATCAATATCATCAGGGTAGCCCTCAGGGACCGGTGGAACCCAGTCGAGATCAGGCCATCCAAGGGTCTCATTGACAGTTTGCTCTTTCAGTTATTTTGTTATGGGGTCAAAGTATTTGAGTATTGAGGTGGCATTTATTTCATGTGTGCCTATGGCCTCCTGGAGCACGTCAGGCCAAGGCCTTGAAGAGCCTAGAGAACTTTCCTGGGGAAAAAGGAACACACATTGCAACACTAAAGTAAAATTTACTCATTTGTGGATATAGAAAATAAAAAACAGGGGAAAAAAAAAATCCATTCTTACTTCAGGATGGTTCCAGCTTCTGTAAAAGGGTAGATGTCACATGTGTGCAGAGGGCCAGTCTGATTGGCTATCTCACAGAGTTTCTCATGAAACTGAAATTGCAGGATGAAGCTAACAAAGTACCTGCAGGGGAAAGAATGACTTCAGAAAACAAAAAGCCCCCAAGCTCTTTTGCCTCCACCCTGTGCTCCTACTTCCATCTGCAAACATAAAGGGCTGGATAAAAAACCAAAACCAGGAGGGACTCACTGCTGTCGTTCACACTTATGTGATGCTCACATCCTCCCCCTGGCTCTTTACTGCACTACAGCCAGTTACCCACACTGAAGCCTGTCATGACTGCTCACACTATTTAACATGAGATGGATGAGGCCAACAAAGAGAAAAAGTCACTGTGACGCCCAGGACTGTTTTCAGTGCACAGGTTGGCAAGTCTTTGGAGAGGTGGACCTGGATTAAAACACATCTCCAAGTGTGCTGGTGATGCAGCCTTCAAGGTTACACACAAACAAAGAGCTAGGATTCTTGAAGTTGATTTTCTCCCCATGTTTGAAGACTACAGTACTATTGGTCTATTATTTCCACGCCACTTATGTACTGCATTAATGCAAGTGGAAATGATAAAACCAGATGCAATTTTAACACCCATTTGGTTTTCTGTGGAAGTCTACCACCTAGTTTGGAAAAAAACAAAAGCTTCAGACTTCCAATAATGGGGGAAATGAATGATCAGAGAGTCCGTTAATACATTCTTTACCAACTACTTAATTTTACTTCAATTAGCATCATATGGGGGAAAGATTTTTTTACCTGATGTATGGTGTGTTTCCAGGGATATGGTACTTTGCCCCAGGATCAAAGTGCTCCTCTGTACGCCTGGTAGGAGGGCAAATTCCTTGGTATTTTGTTCTGTGAAGAAATTTAGAAATCACAGAAATGGGTCAACAGGCCAGGCTAAGATCTGGAACCACACAGTCAGAGTGACAGCAGAGAAAAATTCCACAGGTTGTTGTGGCTCAGACTCTCTGTGAAAGTGATTTCCAGTCCTAAAATGCAAGTTTTATTTGGTCTCACCTGAGGTTCCACCAAGCAGAGTTGTACTTCTCTGGAGGAGTGTTTCCATTGAACACATCCCATCTCCAGAGGTCAACAAGATAGCCAAAACGAAGGAAAGCTATAGTCTCCAAAGCAGTCTTCAACAGGAAGTTCAGGTCACTTTCTGGTAATAAAAAAAAATAAAAAAACATAATGATTATTCTATTTAAGAGTCCATCTGAATTAATGAGAGGATATGTGGTCAGTACCATTGTCAGAGGTCACAGACTCCAGCAGGTTAATCTCATGCAGGTGGTTGGGTGTTGAAACTGAAAGAGACATAAGGTTACCGATAGCTTCATGGAAACCATGGTTGGCTCCATCTCGGAAGTTGCTTCCCTCACACCCCCAGCAGCTACAGTTTTCCAGGTTGCAGAGCAAGTGGGTTAGCCACCATAATGTCAAAGGTTAAAAATTTTACCTGAAGGCTTTGCGGTTGTAAAAGTCCCAGGCAGACACATGGCACACAACCTCTCGATCTTCAGGCTTAACAAGCATCGACCCTTCCCAGAACTCTGGAGGCATCTCCTTTAGACCCAGAGAGGTGAAGAACTCCTCGGCCACACGGAACATGTGTGTGGCATTGTAGCCCTGCAGAAAATAAATGAACATTTTAAAGACTGTGAGAACTGGCTTTCTCCTACCTCAGTCCTTCATCCACACCCGTATGACCATCTCATCACGTCTAAGAAAGGTTTGCCAGGAAATGGGACCATCATCCCATAGAGGTTGTTCCATGACTTGGCCCACATATTCCCTGTTAGGATGAAGATGTCCCTCCAAACACCTCACTAGCTGGCACGGAAAACCTTCTCTATGAAATATCTTCATAGAGAAGGATCATTGACCATTTAGTGTTTCCATCGGGGCATGGAGCTTCACTTGTCTGTTCTACATGCATCTTACCCAACAGGTGTGCAGGGATCGGTCCTTTTAGGTTGATGTATTTGGGACCATAGAGGTTGTAGAGTTTGCGTCTTACAAAGGCATGCAGGGTCAGGTAGAGCGGTTCAATCGTCTTGTAGAGCCTTTCTAAATCCTCCTGAAAGGTTTCCATCTCATACCAAGAGCGCCAAGAAGCTCCAGTGTCATTAAAGCCTGAAAATGACTTTTTTTAAGACCCTGTCTGGATTTTTGCCATTTTATTTCAAGCCCATAGTGCTTACCATCCCCTTGAGAGGCTTTGTTGCTGAGCTCCACAAGCCTGGAATAGTACTCCTTAACAGGCACACCTGATACATTGTGCCAGTAAAGAGTAGTTTCTTATAGCTTCTGGACTTGGACAGAATTTCCAAGAGCTCTGAGATAAATGACAATTACCCATTAGAAAGAAAAGCCAACATGTTTCTGCAATACTGGCATGATTCAAAGTTTATTTTAATTATAAAGCTTTATTGTTAAGCTTCCTGTTCATCAAGGGGATAAAAGTCCTAGTCCAAGAAATTAGGTCCCGTTATGTCAGGGCCATGTTATCAGAACTCCAAATATCATTTCAAAGAACCAGGTTAAGACCAACATGACAGTTTATACATGGCAACTAAAGTTACACTGGATTTCTACTATATTTGCAAAAGTGACTAAACAAACAGATGCATCACTGACAAAATGAACCTCATTTTAGTTTCTCAGTAATTCTCTTAAGCAGTTTTCCTTCATCTTGTCCATGGAAGTTTCTCCTTCCAAATGCATTAAGCTTGTTTAGCCGACAAAACAAAAGCTCCAATGATTGTGGCTTAAAACCACCGTGTCAACATTTCTCCTCTAGTAATTATTTGACGCCAAGGCACTTGTGTTTTTACTATATAAAAATAATAATAATGAATTGTTCACCACTTTCAGCTCAAAAACATAGTATAATAAAATTGAAGTTTATTGACGTTGCCAACTAAAGACACTTGTAAATGTGTGATTACCAGGATCCAGGTTCCAGGTAACATGTGGCAGTGGGTACACTTTACTTGTTGAATAAATACTCTCCATGGTGTTCAGGATGGTGTTATACTACAAAGAGAAGCAAATTTATGGGCATTAATAGGTCAGAAGAGACTAAATGTTACTGTAGTTACAGTGCACAAGGGCTACTGTACCTCCACTCGCTCAGCCTATGGAAGGTTGGCACTACCCAGAAACATCTGTGCTTCTCAGAAAGAGATTTAAGTACTTCCTTAGAGAACATCTGCTTGGCCTTCATTCCCCAGGCTTCTGAGAAATTTTGATACACAAGGCTTGCAGCTACCTAAAAACAAGAGGCACCACAAGTCAATGATGATATATAGGGAGGCTGAATGAAACACAGTCAGACCCTAAACAAACGTTTAACATGAACGCCTTGTAGCTCCTGGGTACGTTGGAGGAGAGTTTGAGCTGTGCCATCAGAGCTTTTTAAAGATGTCATCTCTCCTGTTGGGGCAGCAGCATGAGAGCCATCAGTGACTGCTGTGGAACTTCAAGAGATGATGCTTCAAAAATAAATTTTACATAAAAAAAACAACAAAAAACCACCATATTACAACTATTCCTCCTGCCCAGCCCCCACACTAAAAAACAGTTCAAACAACTTGAATCTGAGCATCTACGATCATTATGTAGCTCCATTTGTTGGGCTGGTGGTTCATTAAAGGTCAGTTTGAACTTTTGTCTGAAAAAGCATTTCCGTGGAATTTTTTCCAGAGGCCAGTAAGTTAATCTTTATTAATTATCAAGTAGCTAAATGAAAAGTCATAATTACTCAGTTTTTAAGACAGCTCATATAGAAACATACCCGGAAATGCTAGGCAGATTTCATCTAATTTCCTTTGGAGTTTCAGAGTTGTTGACTTTATATTTCTTTGTTTGACTTCTGCGCTCCGAGTGTGACGTGACGTTTGTGTCGGGCGACGGCAAAATACCTGAAGGGCAACGCACGTCAAGCCGCAACAACACAGCGAATTTATGACGTTTAAAGGTTCATTTTAAAAAATACACCAAACTATAGGATTGTTCTTTATAATGCAACTTGCATTTGACTTTAAATGTCAGTGTTAAATTTACCCAACCAAACTAAGTGCAAATCGTTACCTTTTCTTTAAAAAAAAAAAGGGGGTATAGTGTAGTGAAATCTATAGTTTAAAAAAGTATCGGAAAGTGTGTCAAGTCAATATTTTATGTTTTATTTCCCCATAATTGATGGAACAGAGTGGTTTGATGGCTTTTATCTAAGGAAAAAAAAAAAAGCAGCAAGAACAAAATTCACACTGCCATGTTCTACCTGCAGCCTGGGGTTGAATTCCGTCAGGTTGTTAAAGAACACCTCCTCTGCACTGCTGATGTCGCTGAGGAACCTCAAGGCATCTGCGGCTGTGTCCGCATAGTCCCCTGGCGTCCAGCGGACGGACAGAGCTTCAGATAGCAACAAGACGGACAGCAGAGGCAGCCAGGCTGATCTGACCAACCTGTGGACGCCAGGAGCCACGGTGGCCAGCGCAGGGGGAGGGGAGGGACAACTGGCGCCTCTGAGGAACGAAGCGTCTTCTCCTCAGCAGCCACAGAGAGCTTTATTTAAAGTGGCACGCTAACCCCACCCACAGCTTGGTTTCAACCGTCCCTCCAAACACCCGAGAGCTGAGAAGAATCTGCCCTCCAATCAGAGGCTGAGAAGAAGTGATTAGCGGTCATGTTTCCAAGTGAACCCCTCCCTCCACTTCAGCTCCAGATCCATCCGGTCGTGTTGACCAGAGGCGCTAGGGGGTGCTGTTGCTCCTCCTGGAGAAGTCAGAGCGCAAATATCAGATTATTATTTTCTTTTTCATCTAATGTCAACTAATATGTGGTTGTTGTGATATATTCCTCGCAAAACACAACTAATTAAAAAAGCAATGATTATATATTGAGTAAGAAAAAAATCCCATCTCGCCACAAAAAATGTACTTGTGCCTATTTTAACTTCCGGTAAATAATAAAAACGAGCACGTGATGCGAAAATGGATCATTTTCTGCTGCTCAATTTTCCGAGGATGGCAGCAACAGCTCAGCGGGAAACTATGGATAAAACAGGAAAGGTCACATTTCAAATATTTAAAACAAAATACTAATAAATAAGTATTGATACCGACTGATATGAAATGCTTATGTCCTGTCCTGTCCTTTTCAACCATATTGTCCATCTCTATATGTTTTAATTAAACAGAGTATCACTATCCGCCATATTGGTGTCTGAGTTCTGGGTTCTCCTCTGTTTTGTTTCTGTGTGTTGAGAACTGTAGGAACTAATGATCCTTCATAGTACCCTAGGTGAAATGCTTAATCCTGCATTTTAAACTCAGAAATGTCGAGATCTCTGAAATGTACAAGAAGAAACAAAAAACACTTATGAGAAAAGTGTTTTTTTCTCATAAGCCTACACACCGCTGGCCACGGGCGAAACTTTCACAGCTGAATATAACAACAGATAAAAACAATTTTTCCCCCTCTAAGTCCTGTAGGTTTGGAACTGCTTCCCTTAAAGGACAGTAGAAGAAGAATGGAGATGTGGTCAGAACAGTTCCAGGATGCTGGATCTCCTGCACGTTGACAGAAAGTCAGGATTTCTCAGACAGCGGCCAGGTAGATCTATTCTTTATTTTTTACATCCAAAGCCAAATTATAAACCTGAAAATGGACAAAATGGACACTTTGGACACCAGTGGAGAAACTACAGATGACTGAGCATCTGTAGTTTCTCCTGCAGCCTCACACTCTCTCCTCTGAGAGTTTATTCTGAGAAATAAAATAATTATATAAATAAAAAATATATTAAAATCATTGAACATGATTTTACTCAGAACTCTTTCCTGTCAGTCCTCTCCTCTATTCCTCAGCTGACCTCAGAGGATCACTTCTGCAGGTAAGAAGAGCAAATCATTGCAGATTTGACTTTCCATCCAAGTATTTCTGATTCATTTTCACAGTCGTGTTACATTAACCCCTCATTTACCTTTTACATTATGTAGTGGTGACATACTGTCAGGTTTGCATTAAAGTTAGTAAAGTTCAAACATGTTCTGCTTTCATAATAGTAAGGTGTGAATGTTTTAAGTTCACTATAGATGGCATTTACTGAGGTTTGAAGCTCCTACATCACAGTCTGAGAAATAACTGATGTGTTTAGACCGGATTCATCTGAACCACATCCCACATAACTTATTTTTGGACGACTAAAAATTAGCCAAAGGCTAAAATGTGACATTTTCATGTAAATCTTTATTCATTTGCTCTGTCCCTAATGTACATCATTTGATCTGAGTGGGAATGAGGAGGATTTGAACGTTTCAGAACCAGCTTCACCATCACAGCCTCCAGGCTCACTGGGTCCGGAGTTTCAGCCTCCTGATCAAACTGCCTCACTGCTCACGCAGCTTCCACTGTACCATCACTCGGCTCGGCAGACAGGGACAGATCAGGAAAACCCTTCTGGTTCCACCTGAAACATTGCAGCTGCAGAGGCCCGTTCTGGTGGTTTCTCTCTCTGGTTTCAGAATGAACATGAACATTTATCAAATGTGGCAGAGTGATCAGAATAAGAGTAAAGACATGAACAGCCCTCCAGATAATATTTTGGCCTCTTGTGCCTTGCGGTATCTTTGACATGGACGGCTTTTTATCCACCAACTTCAGAAGATATTCCATATTTTTGACTGACCTACTGGAATAAAAACAGAAATCTATGGCATACATCTCTAATTTGATCATTTTTTCTTCTGCACAGTTGAATTTCTTAATCTAAAAAAAAAATCAGACCAACTAAACTCTGCCTTATATTAAAGAACTGAATGTTTCATATGATCCTGACAGAGCATTAATGTCCTCAGGATGTAGGTTTACAGATGGTTTATGGTTTTAAGAAAGTAGAAAGGGTTTTTCCACTTCCTGTCCATGAGGCAAACCCCTGTATACCTTTGAGACTGGGAAAGGTTTTGTGATGCAGCTCCTGCTCGGTGTGGCTCCAGGTATCCTGAACCAGCCTTACAGATGTGTTGCTATAGTTTTAGGCCACCACTATTCTGCGTTTATGCATTTTTGTTGCCACCAGCTATTTGCCGTTTCATCTCTGTAGAGGGAACAGCTGGTCTACCACTTCACCCCTCACTGCAGTGAGCTGGGTTTCCTCTCCAAGCCTTTGACTGGAGAACAGGTTTATCATGAGCTGAATTTGACTGGATTCCATTCCAGCTGAACAGACTGCACTGGAATGATTTACGGAAACTCCACTTGGACAGACTGGGGTTTGACTAAAAAATAACATCCTGTAAAGTGTTTAGATATTTCATTTGTGATATGAAGGCATTTAAGCTGCAGTGAGGTTGTTTTTTTTTATAGTTACTTTATATTGAAGATTCATATTTGCAATCAAAGTTCATTTGTTTTATTTATTGTCTTTTTGTTTCACAAAAGAGGCAGCCCCTCCCCCCCACTTACATTTAGTGTGTATGCAATATAATGTACAGTTTTGTTATCGTTATGGTCATGTAGTATTAATCATGGCTGTAGCCATTACCCGTTCAATATTTTAACTTAATGTGTTATAATAAAGGGTCTGTATGGTGCCCTTGGTAGAGCATAAGCCTCATTACACTAGTTTTACTGAGCAGACAAAAAAACAAAAAAAAACAAAACTGCCAAAACCTAACTGGTGCAGAGGTTACATTTAACTCGGTTATAGGTTTGTTGGGGAAATGGCGCAAAGTACTTTGATCTACAATTTAATAAAAAAAAATGGACATGCTCATACAGCTTTTGTGTGCATGTGAATTCAATGAAAACGTTTGACTCACCAAACATAACCAGTCTTTGGTTGTTTCATATATGGAAATAATACATGTGTGACTCAAGCTATAATACTGATCAAGGGGAGATAAACAGCTTTTGTGTTATTTGACCAAACCTGAATATAGTGGACGTGTGGGAAGTTTACCGTCTACATTTAAATGGAACGAGAAAATATGTTTGTTCAACAAGAAGGCTTCGGTACAATCAATCAATTCTCTATAATACAAAAGGTAAATAAATCCAACATATCAATCAACGTTTGTCATTCAACACAGCTTGTAAACAAAGTCCAAAGACAGAAATTACAATTTCTGACATTAACAAATGTATTTAAGGCTTTTACCTTACACAATGTATAAATTCAGACATGCTAAAATAAAAAGGTATAACAGCAGTTTCCTCAACTTCTTCCTAAAGTTGAAAAACAAAGAAAGAAATACCCTCCCCCATACCGCACCCCACCCTCACAATCCCACCCCCAAAATCTAACCATATCTTGTGACTCGTGTCCAGAGAATATGGTCAAAAATCAACAAATCCTTCTACAGACAAAGCAAGAGGATCCTGATACAGGCTTTTTACTTATAAAAATAACTGATAGTACAGTTCAAACTCAACTTCACAGTATATTTCATGATGCTAGAAGACACAAACTGTATTTTTATCTGTTTTTTAAAACTAAACACAAATGGTCCACAGTCGTGAAAGAAAAAAAGTTTTCTTTCTGAACACCTTAAAAGAAAACGGGAGAAAGAAATGCAATTTAGAAAGAGAGAAAACTCAAACGGTTTAAAAAGGTAGACGTACGCGTCAAGAGGGAAAATGGACATCGTTGCAAAAAAAAGAAAAAAAAAAACAACAACAAAAGACAACAACAAATAAAGCAGATAAATGTCCTCAAGTCTGTCCAGGGTTAACATGGAGGTATCGCTCAACAAACCCATGTTCACACCACTGCATTCATCCGCCTCATTCAGAAACACGCCCCCCTCTGGTAGTTTGACCACAGCGTGGATTAAACAACAAAACAACAGGTGAGAAGTAAAAACAGTGCAGCTGTGCAGATATGGTGACATCTTCAACATCTAAACAACATGAAGAGACTCAGTCTTTTTACACAACACATTCTCCCTTTTGTTTCATTCTTACTTGAAGCATGTGGATAAGAGATTTCTGTTCCAAAGGGTTTGAGTCCTGAGTTCCGCTGAGCAGCAACTGAGATGTTTAAGCTCCAGGCTTGGGTTGTACTCAGATAACTATATATTATTATCATCTTTTAGTCCTAAATGTTTAACAGGTGATTCTGTTTTTTTTTTGTTTTTTTTAACCATAGGAGAATAATCGTAGATAAAGGAACACTGTTAAAAGTTGCACTTTTGCACATTTAAAACAATAGTACTGTAAAAAAAACAAAACAAAAAAAAAAAAACTGATTTATTCCCAGTGAAGAAGCACCACTTCAAATATGTGATATCATTCCTCTGCTGTTGTCAAATGTTGTGGGTGAGGGTCTGTAAGGAGAAACAAACACAGTGTTACACTGAACGTCTGAGCTGAGCTCCAGGTGGAATCATTACAGCGGGTCGGTACTCACAGTCACTGCTGGAGGCCACTGGAGCATCCGTGGAAGTCACCGTTGGTTCGACCATTTCCTGAGAAACAGGACAAGCTCTCAGGTCTAATTGTGACACATAACATGTTTAACTTCAGTGAGCAGCTGTGAATGTGGCAGTACCTGTGTGTCCGTTGAGATGTTGGTGAGCTGAATGGTTTGAGAGGGCGTTGTAGTGAGGTGGGAGTGGCTTGTCCCTGCTGCCATCGCTGCAGTCTGTGCACTGACGTTTCTCCGGTAAAAAGTCTTTGTCGTACCTCGAGTCCTTGGTGTCAGAGTGATGGCGCTTCCGGTTCTCCCTTTCTTTGCTGCTTCTGTTGGCGTGGCCTCGTCCGGAATCGGAGTCGCTGTCCCTGTGCCGCCTCTTCTTCTTTTTCTTCTTCCTGCTCTCGGTGGCTCTGTCTGAATCCGGGTCAGAGCTTCAAGTAGAGACATTCGACAATCCAAGAGTCAGTCATTTTGTATGACCCCTCCCAAAAACAGCATAATTTTTTTTCTCCCCGGCTGTACGGAGGAAAGAAAAACGTTACTGTACACAACTGCTCATCTGGAAGAATGTAACTGCTCCTCTAAGGATTGCAAGAAAAAAAAAGTCTGCCATACTGGAACTATTCCTGCTCACAAAATCCATGAGCTGTCAGTGTGGAAACAAAAGGAGCGCCACCTATCACTCTTAATAAGGTAATGCAGTTTAAATAAGGCCCACAGACAAAGTCAGCAAACAATGGCTGTGACTCTGTTACAATAAAAAGCCAAACTACACAAATGTTTGATCATTTCCACAATTAACAATCACTACTAAAAGTAGATTTCTTTCTAGATTTTCAATATACATATAAACGAATACACATTAAACATAACAATTAACAAGTCTACACAGAGCGTTTTGAGTTATTTACAGATTCTGAATGTGTAGATTGTAAGCTTTCCAGTGCTGCCAAACTGTGGCTGTAACGACTCCTTGAATGATACGAGAACTCAATTATTAAAATTCCTTGGGGCAAATTATCTACCTCAAAGCTTCGTTACATTATGTTTTACTATTTAGTGCACCATGTTCCAACCGGGTGATTATTTATGTTGCACAATGCTTTCACTTCCACCTGTGAGTTGATGACGACTGATAACTGCTAGCAACATAAAGTCCAGTTTTCAAGTGGGTTGACTGATGTGTTGGAGATGTTCATGAGCCAGGTGTTTACTTCAAACTTGCAACTTATTGGGTGAATCCAAGACAAAAGCACGTGTTTAGCCCATAAAGCCAGGTATGTTGATCAGCTATGGGTTTACCCTGAAACAGCTCAAATTTACTCTGTAAACAAGCTGAATTCAAACATTATGTTTACAATTTTTAGACCTCTGAAACTGCTATTTAAAGTATCGATTGGTTTCTTCATCACTTGAACTAGTATGCTTTGCAAAAAGAAATCTCAGAAATGGGTGGATGTTATCCTTTATTCCCCATTTCCTCTCTTTTGACTTGTTCATACATGTGCAGTGATGCTTCACGTATTACTTGGGCTGCATGATAATTGGGAAATGTAACTGTGATTTTATAGGTGAATACTGTGAGGTGTGGAAGTTGTGAAAGTTTTACCTTTCTGTGTTGTCGGGGATCTTGTTGTAGGGTTGATCTGTTCTGATCCAATCTACAGAACAAGTCTACAACAGCCTGACCTAAAAGGCTGAGTGTCCTTGCATGTCCTAGATCCTATCGACTCAGCTACACTGAGCCACCTACACATTTCAAATACAAGACACTTGAGTCCTAACATTAGGCAGCATCACGCTGTTGCTGGCGAACAAACCTTGATTTGAGCAGGTCTTACCTGCTGTCGTGGTGTCTGTCTTTATCTTTTGACTTCTTCTTCTTCTTGCTTTTTTTGTGTTTCTTGGAGCGGTGGCCCTCTGAGCTGTCCTCTCTCTCCTTTCTTAGATGAGGAGCTGCCATCTTATCGCTCGGCTCCTCCCTCTTAAGAGTCAAGTTAGAATTACAGAGGCGGTCCCAGTGGGGGGAAACCTTGGACTTGTTTGTTTCTACAGCAGTAGCAGCTGGGGAGGAACTCCTTTCTTCCCTATCCCACCCATTCCTTTTGTCCTTCAGTGCCCAGGATTCCCGACCGTCCTTTTGCGACCGCCAGTAGCTGTGAGACTCTTGAGTGTGTGGGTATCCCCTCCTCTCATGGCTCCCATCATACCTGTGGTAGTAATGGCTGGAATGGTACGTGCGCCGGTCGCGATCGTGCTCCCAGGAGTGCGAGCCGAGTCGTTCCTTACGGTGGTCGAAGTCCCAATAGCTTCGCTCGTGAGGAAATCTATCCCTGTAGGAGCGATGGTGATCCCGGTAGTCTCGCCTATACCGATGGCGATCGCTGTAACTTTCTCGTGGTGGACTTCTGTCCCTGTAGTGTCTGTCTCTGTCTTTGTCAGAGTAGAATCTGTCTCTGTCCCTGTCATGGGAGGACTGCCTGTCATGGCCTCTAGAACTGGGCTTGGACTGGCTCTGTCCCTTGTTTTCCGTACCACCGTCTGTCCGTGCTGATGGACCGTTGGTCTGCGAGGAATCCTTTACTTCTTCCTCAGTTTTGCTAATGTTTTGAGCAGCTGCAGAGACCCCATTAGCACTTTGACAGCAGACTGGCTCTGAGGGGCAGGCTGACAGGTCTCTGGGTGCAACAGCGTGCGTCTTGGAAGTAGTAGCTGAAGGTGAGGAGTTACCAGCAGAGGATGAGGTGTGGTGAGGAGGAGGAAAAGGTTCAGGCAGCGTTTTAGCCCTTTCATCAACAGCAGCAGAGAGGGGCTCTCTTTCATTAGCAGCAGGAGGAGCGCTCTGAGCTGAACAGCTCTGCGATGAGGCCGGGTCAACCAGCTCTTTGCTGGGAACACAAAGAACAGAACTGGTTCAGATAAGCTTCATGGTTCATAGAGTATCTGATGTACCGATGCACTTTTTTCACTTCTGTTACCAATACAGATATCTAAGGTTTAGTATTGGTAGATACTGGGGTCTTTTTGTTTGTTTTGGACAAGAGTTTCTTGTTTTGGATAATGTGTAGTTATTTAATTTCCCTGAGGGCTCAATAAAGTATTTTTTAATTTAAATTTCAAATAATAAAGCATGACGTAGCTCAGGGGACAAACATAGAATTAGACTGAATAGATCTGTGCTTATGGATCAGGCACATTGTCACTTACACTTATAATGTTGGATTGGTGCTTTTTAGGTAGCAAAGATTTAGGGGATAAAAAAATCAGTTGAAAAAAATAAGGCAAATATTAATTGCAGTACCTTGCAAGAGCATTCAAATGAATATATATTTTGTGAGTTTATGTGACAAACTATGTCGAGTTTGTATTTGGTCCCATTTACTCCATCCCATATTGTCTAAATAAAGTGAGCTTGCCTTCCGTCAGCGCTCACCTGATCAGACAGGAGAGTCCCATCATGTGTATTTTAATCTCAGTATTAAAACTGAATTCTATACTGTCATTAAAAATATAACAAAATGCTGGCAAAGCTGGTAAAGAAATACCCCGAAAGTTATGCAGAGGGAATTGTAGCAAATGGTTGCTCTTCCATTTGCTACAATTGAATTTTTATCTCAATTCATTTACCTGAGTATTGGCTGAGGAATGCTGAATGAATATGCACAGCACACTTTTCAGATGTTTGTTTTAAAGAATGCTGAAAGTTATTTATTTTATATTAGAAATATCTAATCACGAATCCTTATAAAGAATCTTTTCCCATACTTCAAGCTTGAGACAAAGTTAATTATATTATAAACTAAATGCCTACATTTAAGTTTGCTTAGTAATTAAAAAAAAAAAAAAACGTGTGAAAGGTTTTATTTCTTATTTGTTTTTGTAGCTTAAAAATACATTAAATAGATTAAATGTTTCCTTATTAAAAACAGGAACTACTGACTAGCATTCCCTCTTTTACTGACTCCTACAGAACAGGACAATTTTACATTTGATTATGGACTTAATCTGCAGAATAATTGACAGATTACTGATTACTAAAATAGTTATTTCGGAACAGCCTTAAGGATTGTAACATGTTTATATGTGCATGAATACTTATGCGAGGGACTTTGTTGTTACATGTTGAAATTTAAACATGAATCAAACATTAATCTTACTTGGGTTCATTGTGGTCACTGCCAAGTCCATTGGCAACAGCATTCACAGCTGACCTGTCCTGATGATGGATGGATCCCTGAGGAGCACACGACGCCGTTACTACTGACATTACACTACACTAGCAACAGATCCAGTGCATATTTTACAGGTCTTACATGCATAATTTACCTTCTCATGTGTGTTGTGTCCGTTAACTTTGTGGTGCCCATTAAACTGTCCATTTTGGTTTGTTTTAGTAAATTCAGAGGTTGACCCGTTCACTTCACTACTGTTATGACAGACATCTATTTCACTGTTTGTGTTTTTAGAAGCAGAGGCACACACATCTCCTGTTCCATTAGTTCCTTTAGTCTGAGGCTTGGACATGCAGCCAGCATCCTGAGTGGTACTGTTCTCCTGGTCAGATTCTTCAGAGGACTCTTGACTGTATGGCACCAGTAAAGACGACCCGTTGCCCCCGGCGGGTTGGCTGCCATTACTGCTGGGCGTGCCGTTAAAGTGGTTTAGCTGACGCGGAACAAAGTGAACGTCTGAGGTAGACTGCGAGGAAGATATCGAGCTGGAGGAGGAGCTGCTTGCGGAGGATGGGTGGCTGTAGGCGGACGAGGAAGATGCTCGGTTCTGTTTGCCTTGTCCAATAAAAAACGAAAGCTTCTGTCGTTTCTCTTGGTCTGGGATGGATGTGGGTCGGCTGATTGAGTGGGAGATTGAGGAAGAAGCCAGGCCGTGGCTGGGTTTGCCCACTGCACTGCTGCTGGCCTTAGAATTGCTGGGATAGTCCCTCAGAGATCCATTCCCATTAACGTGGAGAGTGTTCTGAGGCACAAGGAAAACAAAGAACAAAAGATCACATGCTTGAATCTTTAAAAATAACTCATCTCAAACGTCAGAGGGAACTCTTTAGCCCTACCTTGGTCATGTGTGGTGGTAGTTGGGGGCCGATGAAGCCAGTGTTGCCGTGGTGAACGGCGGTGTGGATGCGAGGGGTTACCACCGGCCGGGGAGACGACTGACCAGACATACCTGGGTTATGGCTCATATTGCTGAATTCCCCAGTTTTCTTCACATTACACGACCTGACAACAACAAAATGCAAGCAAATATTTTATTGAGATTTTTTTTTCTTTTCTTTTTTAAAGTCGCATCTGAAATATCTATTATTACTAAACTATAATTAATATGACATTAACAATAAGAAAACAAAGTAAAAAATGTCAGAATCGTTAGATAATTTAACACAAATACCCAGTTTGGTTACTAATCATATCTCACTGACAGAAGATGTGGTGAAACTCTTTATGTGCCTCTCAACCTGCCTGCTTAGTGACGTGCTGAACCCCAAATCTAATTTTACTGTCTTGTTGTAAATCATTTGTAGATTATGTTAATATCTACATTTATTAACACTTAAATAGACAGGACAAACTCAGAAATAATATAATATGTTAAGAACTACAAGTCATTTTTAAGGTTACAGTCTTCATTATAAAATTTGAAATAAATGGATTTTTTTAGAGGTGCACTTATCACAGCACCCAGTCCTGTCCTATCCCCCTTCATTTCCAGTCCAACATTATATTTGACAATCAAATCATTAGGGGTTTTTTATGCTCTTTTAGAGGGATGCCCACCTCATTTTCTAACTTACTTACAAACTTATTGATTCAGTGAAATAACTTTCCATTTATGAGGAATGTGGATAAGTTGGGGATTAATTGTGTTCCATGTGAAGAGGAAGTGCTGGTCAAACATCACTTCTTTAGAGAACAAACACTTTGAGCAGCGATGAACTGAAACCAAATCCCACAAGCATCATGGCTGCCATTTCTGAATAAACATCCCAACTTTATCTGCTTCAACGGCTGATCATTTTTAAATTGCTTCTACATATTTTAATACAAAAACACCACCTAATGTTTGTTAATATTTCCATCCCAGTTTCTTGGAAGGGGTTCACAATTCATTTTACTTACAATTAATATTATGTTCTGTCCATTTCCTGTTTATAATGTTGGACCCTTGCTGAGTCATGGTTTACTCACTTAATGTAGAAAAGGACGTAGGCCTGTTGGTTGAGGACCGAGCGGATGTCGCTCACAGAGACAGACGAGTCATTCATCTGGTACCACTGACCGTTGCTGGCCTGTCACAAAACACAGAGGAACACTTTGATTCTGTTTCAGAAAATGAAATGAAACGTTAAAACATAATGAAAGCAGCTAAACATTCAGCACAAACAAAGCAGAGCTGAACTGTGCGTTTTCAGGTTGACACGTTTTGGGTTCCATCTCTCTGCATGTGGATGTGTGTACAAGGCCAAAGCAGCGATCTGACAGATGATTCACCTTAATATAGCAGAAGTAATGGCCAGCGTGGCAGCTGAAGCCGGAGTGGACCAGCACAGCGTACAGGCCGTAGATCTGGGGTTCTCCTTGAGACTGGGACATGAAGGGCCGCAGCTCCAGGTACTCTGGATATTTAACATCCTAGTAAAGACAAGAAAAAAAGAAATGTTGACTTTGCCTCGTTTATCCAGGAGGTATTTTGACAGAGCACCGGTCCGTGAGCGTCCTCAAGGAACAGGTACGCTTTTACTTACATTTATTTATTCACAATTGATTTTTTTTATAATCTTCATTGTCACTTTTATTTGAAAAACAAGAGAATTTTTTGAGGGACTCATTATTGCACTCTCTTGTGCCGCCAATACTTTCTAATGCTATTCTGACATGGAGGTCTTAAAGGGCCAGTGCAGTATGTGATGTAATAAACAGGAAGCTCCGCACCTTTGTGATTTTTCCTCCAGTGAAGTTTGCAAATCGTTTTAGTGAGAGGGTGAGCACATTAGGACTGCGGTGGATTGTGAATCTCTTTGAGGCTGTAACCATTTTTTTGCACCTGAAAAAAAAAAAAAGAAATTTGCTTTAATTAACATATATTGATGAATAAAAAATGAAGAACTGTGCTTTGAGGCTTCAAGAGTTACTTGGTGCACTTGTAGGCGTTTTCTCCATCCAGCTGTTCTGGTTTGACAAATTGCTCCAGAGCTTTGGAGACACTGGGTGCCGTCTTCATGGAGGAAAAACAAACAACCATTTTATAGGTTCAGTATTGAGGAACAAAGAATTCTTTGGATTTGTTTGTCAATGGTGATAACGGATGTGGTCAGTTTACCTTAATTTCCAGAGTGATGTCCAGAAAAGGATCAAATGTATCAGAAACTGATTTGCAGTTCAGACATTTCACTAAAGAAACATTAGAAAGTTAACCAAATAACAAGATTCAACTATTTTTCTGCCAAAAGCAAACATAAACAAAAAACAGGACAACAAATCAGCATTAATATCTCACCTCTGGACCTGAGGTACCCTCCAAACACTTGATGGATGAAAGTGGTGGCCTGCGTTTGCCTGTCCAATCTGCCACACAGGAAAACAGGAGAAGTAATTCCATAAATGAGTCATAAATGTACTTGCATGTGGCTACAGTAGTTCAGCTGCACGTCTCCTGAATGTCTCACAGACAGAGATCCTTCAAATACAACCCTTCTGGCACAGCAGAAAGTGAAGAGGCAGTCCGTTAAAGTTCTTCACCTTGTGTTGTTTGGAATATTTTGGTTTTAGGTAAATTGAAGAATTAACAAATGTCAAATGTTTTTGTATATCACATATAACACGATGCAAATACCCAAAATAAACACTGACAGAAAAATAGCAGAGCTCACGCAACAAAACCAAAAATACGATCATCATATTCCATAAATCTAAAGATTTGGAACAATGGCAAAATAACTTTCACAAAATAGCTTGTAGATTGGGGAAATATTAATTTGTTGAACACAAAGTGAAATTTAAAACAACAACCAAATGATTATTTTTTTTTTTTTGTAAGGGTGCACTGACTGCAGTTTTCTGCTCTATCACTGATCTTTAAAAACCTGAAATGCTGATTCTGATTTTAGACCATATCTTTTTGTTTTTTTAATAACTGATGCTGTCAGGTGTTATATAGTGGGGGGAAAAAGTATTTAGTCAGTCACCAATTGTGCAAGTTCTCC
>CAEGAE010011403.1:0-37651 GCA_903067095.1 Girardinus metallicus | reverse complement strand
GACCATTTACAACCAGGAGTACATGGAGTAGTAGTTGAGGTTGTGGAAGTTGTTGTTGGTGGTTCGGTTGATGTAATGGTTGTAGTTGGTGTTTCAGTTGTAGTTGTAGTGGTTGTAGTTGTTGTAGTTGTAGATTCAGTTGATGTAATGGTTGTAGTTGGTGTTTCAGTTGTAGTTGTAGTGGTTGTAGTTGTTGTAGTGGGTGTAGTTGTAGATTCAGTTGATGTAACGGTTGTAGTTGGTGTTACTGTTGTAGTTGAGGTTGTGGAAGTTGTTGTTGGTGTTTCAGTTGATGTAATGGTTGTAGTTGGTGTTTCTATTGTAGTTGGTGTTTGAGTTGTAGTTGACGTAGGTGTTGATGCAGTGGTTGTTGAAGATGAAATAATCTCTTCACATACTTCAACACATTGCTTTGTCTTCTCATCAAACCATGTACTATCTTCTGGACATTTAGGATAACAGCCTGTGTAACATCATGAAAGTTAACAGTACATAAAAAGAAAAGTGTTTAACATGATTATTCTATTTTAAAATCTTAATTTCTGACACCATAAATTTCATCTTCTGCTAATTGAACTTCAAAAGTTTAATCAGCAGAATTAATGGCTTTAATGTAAAATAGGTTAAATTAACATCTCACCTTCAAGTTTTAGGACAGTTTGGCTGCTTTTCAAACAGGGACTGTAGTGCGTTGGAGGATAGCTGGAGTAGTGCCATGTGCATTCGTTTGGATTGTTGTAGAAATCACAAAAGATAGCTGAAAAAAATGTTTTTGGTATAAATAAATGTGGAAAAAACCCAAATATAATATGTCTTTTAAAATTCCTTTAAATGTCCTGTCAGATCTCACTGCGAAAACAGGCACTATATGTTATGATCACAAGTTCAGGATAGACTGCTTTGCATCCTTCTTAACTAATATTGTTGCCTGTTTTAGTCTTAAAAGCTTTATTGATGTACTTAAAACTAACTGAGTTTCCATCTTTATGTCAGTTGGTAGTATAAATGTCCATGTACAAATGGTTTAAGAGACGGCCTTCATGACAAAAATTCCTTTAAAATCACTAGAAACAGAAATGTTTCTTAAAGCAGAAATTTTTTAAATATGTTTGTAGTCCAGCACAATTAATTTAAATAATTGCCACACTTGCCAATCATTTAAATTTAAAATCACTTGCACTTCTCAAAAGCAACGTTTTTACAATCCAAAAACAATATTATGCTGTTTTTAGCATGTGATTAGCCATCCCTGCTGTATCTCTTTCTGCTTGTAAACAGCGATTGGACTTACCCCTGGAGTCTGTATTCATCTGTTTATAAGTTATTGACACGTTAGGGGTATGTTATGCCTGGATCACATCAGCTAGACAGATTTTAATCCCTTTCGTGAGACAGTTGTCATTTTGGTAAGAAATTGTTCCATTTTAGATCTTATTACAGACCTAAAACTAACCCTTTCCTGTCAGTTATTTACTTGTTTACACCTAAAATCAATAGTGGTAGTGTCAAGCCAAACCAAAGAAGATTAGGAAAACTCCTTAAAACAGCTCTTTATAGTCAGTGATGCAGACAACAATGGTGGGTATGCACAAAAACAGGTTAATGCTCAGAGATGTTTCTTAAAATCTGTCTACCAAGTCTACATATGTTTTCCACAAATTCAGTTTTTAATATTATCCATTTTGTAAAGTGTTTTAAAAAATCCCAGATCCCTTGATGTGAACGAGAGGTGCAAACCTTGCTTTAGAATGAAACAAAAAAAAAATCTGTTTCTGTCCTTTTCAAATAAGACTATATTATTGATACTTTAAGACCAACTTAATATACTCAGGTATTTTGTAAACTAACTAACCTGTAATAAATTTGCAAATTCAATATTCAAAATGCAAATATATATATATTTATATAAATAAACATATCCACTTACGACAGATGTCTGGAGTTCTCCATGCAACATATACTTCAGCCTCATTACAAGCTTGTGCGTAAGCTGCAACAGCTGAGCAGAAACACTCACAGTCTCCTCCAGAATCACAGGCACATGTGTCTTTAACACAGTTGTCATAGAATGGATGGGGATCTACCTGTTTAATTATTCAGAGTGATCCTTTTACCATTGGCACTTTGTTTCATAATTCCAGATCGACATTGCTATTGCAAATATATGGCGCCATCCTTACCTCGGTATGACATTCTTTGAATTCATCTATTATAATGCTGCATTTCAATTTCGCCCAAGACTCTCGATGGGGTGCTTTTTTACATGCATCAGTGTTTTCCTCCACATTTGGGCATGCGCTACCCACTTTCCAGCTGTTTGTGAATTCCAATGAGCTGGTCACTAACATCCCACTCTGGGTAGTGAAGTCGTTGTTTCTGTTTTCATCAAAATTTCCACACAGGCCACACACTTTACCCTGTGCAAACACACAACAGTCAATTTACAGCAGTCGCCTTGTCCCCAACTTTGTATAATGTGCTGGTTGACCTTTGATGATTTGCAAGCTCAACCATTTTACACCAGTTTTTCATTGGGGGTCAGCGGTTAGTTAGGTTGTATTAGCTCCAACAGTCTTTTAACAAACATTTGTAAGGACAGCAAGAAAAAAAGAGTAGGCAAAAAATCTAACAATATATAGAACAATAACATTACCCTGTATTTAAAATGCAGATATTTTCCAGTCATTTTGACAACCTTTGATGCATACATATCCTTAAGCCTCTGTAGTAGAAGTTAAATATTGTTTCAGCTCCAATAATAATAGCCCAAAGGTAGAATCATTAGCCCTGGGACATTTTTGCCCAGAATTATTTTTTTCTGAAGCTTCTTATTCACTCTGGGTGTTTCTTAAGTTTGTTGTTGAAAACAGTGAGATTCATGGGAATTATATATGTGGGAACTGTAGGGGTTACTCTTCCCACTGCAGCAATGTTGGCCTATGTCTTTTTCAATTGAGAGAAAGATCCCTCTTGTTAAAATAAAATAAAAAGCTGTGACTTTTAGAAAAACAAACCACAAAAAGTAAGATGAACAAATTTTAAAGCGATTTTACTAAGAACAGGTGGCATAGCTCTGGTTGGAATTTCAACTAGGTGTTGATTATTCCCCAGACTCTCAAACATAATTTGAAAAGTAAAGTTAGTTTCCAGAACACTTTAAACATCCCAACTTATATTTGTTATCTTGTTTTAAAAGTGCTTCAAATTATTACAGCTCAAGCAAAAGAAAAATATCAGCTTAAGAGATGATTTTGCCAAGATATATTTGAATTATAATCCTGGAAAGATTATAATTCTTTTCAGGAATTATAGGTAGTGTGCTCAAAAGTAACACACTATCCAAATATTTGTAATTACTGACAAAGCACTACCTCCCTAAATGGGATTTTCTTGGGTAAAGTTCTCCTCTGACAAACAGATGGGGTTAAATTATGGCCCCAGAAAACTACCACAGTACCCAGAAGAGGTTCCTACAGCTGAAATGTGCCTTTGGAAAAAACAAAAAAAACTCTCCTCGAACCACAGCCCCCAAATAAGCCACATCCTGAACAAATCTTACCTCCTCTGCTCTACATAGAAAAATCAATATGACTTACGTTGTATTTTGGGTCCAGTTGGATCAGAAAAAATGTTTTGCGATCCCATATCACCGTCACACCAATCGTGGATGTCACCACAATATATAAGCCTTGCCGTCTTATGGTATATGTTTCCCCGTTATTTCCCAAGTCATTCTCTTTAAATTTTCCATCTGAGAGCTTGATTTCAGTTGTCTAAAATGACAAGGAGATTTCAGTAATTATGAAATACATTTATATTTGTAGTAATGATATTTTTATGATATTAATTGCTTGTGCACTTCCATTTTTAAAAACTCTCAATAACATGAAGATTAAGTTTTATGCACAGGTACTTGTTCTTACCCCCAGCTGAATTAGTACAGTTTTGGAACAGGTTGTGCCTGTTGATCCGCATAGTTCATCTTCTGTGATGACTTGAAAGTTCGTTTCTACTGTTTCATTGGAACATTTGTTCTAAACAAAAAGAAGTTAATTAAATATTGTGCCTCACTACTGCAAAAAACAGCATCAACCGATCAAATAATCTACCGTAATTTAAAGACACAGAATTCAAAGTCATGAATGGCTAAAATAGTAAAGATGCTTTATTTCACCAGACTATTATAATAGAGGGCAACAGTGTACTTTTAATCTTTCCATTTTTACTAATTAAAATAACAAATATGCCTTTTTGTTACAGAAAGGTACCCATGGGCACAAACTTACATGTCCACACATGCAGTCACTTTAAAGTAGCAAATATTTTTTTTGATTAAAAAAATTCTGTTTTCTACTGACTATTCCAATTAGTCAATTTGTCCATGCCCAGTAGTTATTAAAACAAAATGGCATTCAAATGTTGTGGAAATGTTTCGTACTATTACATCAGTAAGAAACCTAACAAAAAGCTCTTTTAGTGGAGCTTGTCAGAAGATCTGGAGTGCAATTGTTTTTTTAGTTACTGTTACATGATGAACTTACCTTGACAGCAACATAGGAACACTTTCCTTGAAACTCATACTCTTCCTCATCAAACGTCTTGTGATGCCCACTTCCATAAATAACGCAGGATTTTGGACATTTATTTTTTGTGCAGTGCCATTTTCCACTTTTGCAAGTACTGAATGCATTGAGAGCAGGTAAAGGAAATTATTATTATCATAAGCCTTGAAACATTCATTTCTACAAGAGCTTTAATTTAAAATTATGGAGGATGGGTATTAAAGTTTTCATACCATCTGTTGCAATCTTGAAAAATGTGATTGCCAGGCTTATAATAATGACCATTATGCTGACATGGGCATTCTTTTACATGTTTTACACAGGAACCATTGCCATCATCAAGCTGACCGGGTGGACACATGCAGCCAGATTCACATTCTGATGGGTCCTGAAAGAATAAAAAATACACAGAAATTGGAATAGAAACACAAATACCTATTTGTGTGATTTATTTCTTTTTTTAATTAAGAAAGTATTCCCAATTTTTAAAAATCCTTGTTCCTACCCCCTTCGTCTCCTTCTATGTTTATTTTGAGGAAAAATTGAAGAATTATGTTAGTCTGTTAGGTGAGTTGTATAATGCTTGCCTTGTTATGGATTTTTTGGGGAAATCTTTGAGCTAAAACCAGACTTAAAACTGGATGGTGGAGGTTTTCTGCTTTTGTGTCAGAAAACATGACAAATAGGCCTATTGATCCACTCATTCATAATTATACTGTTCTTTAATGTTCCAGCAAAAATGTGGCCATAGACCAATTAAGTTTATTTACAACAAAAAGAAAGAAACCAGCAAACTGTTGTACTGAATCCATAATTGCTGTCTTGGAGTATTGTAATACTTGTGGTCTTTTCATATCTATGGTGTTAGAATTGTATATTTGGGTACTTGGACAATTTATGTTTTATGTGGTTAAATTGTCTCCATATAACTCTTTCACAAAAGCAGAGTAGAACACAGGATGATTAAACAACAAATGAAAGACATGTTTATAAGATGTATTGAAATGTCATTGATGGATGTGGAGAGGCATGTATAAATCAGAGAAGATCAACATGATGGCAACTCACACAAACATTATCCAGATTTAAACAAGTTTTAGCACATTGTGGTCCGGGTGTTTCAGGGGTAGCATTGGAGCAGTTAAAGTACACTTTTGGATGTTCACATTCTGAACAAAAAGGAGAAACATGTTACATATTCATATAGTTACCTAAATTATTTACATAAATGAATTTCTTCTAAATATGAACGATGTAGGCAAGAATAGATATGAGCATCTTGATGACTGACCTGTGGGGGTATTTTTTCGAGAATGGCAAACAAGTCTTCCATTTGTGCACACACTAAAAAAGCACCAAAAAAATTATAAAAAAAAAACAACAAAGAAATGCAATGCTCTATGTACAACAAATATGCTAAATAAAAATCAAGGATATTATTTAACGTTACTTCTGACTTACAAGTGCTCACGATTGATGTTGACAGACATTCCTGGCTTAATGTATTCTCCATTATGGAAACAGGAACATTCTTCTTTGGGTACACAAACATCTTTTTCATTCAGATAGAGACCATCAGGGCAGAAACAGCCAACCACTGGCAAGAAATTTGAAGTGCAGCTCTGCTGATCTGAGCTCAGTGAACTACAAGTCAGCTGGCATCTCCGGTGATTGTAAGTGAAGATCTGAGTTGATGGACAGCTCTTTGTGTGTTTCACTGTTTTGTGGATAATATGGGGATAGTTACTGGACTGTTTTGTGGCTTAACAAATGAGAGTAAACTAACTGAGTTCACTGGTTGACAAATTATCAAATAGTCATCAGTCCTATAAAAATGAAAAATACCTTACCACAAACATTTCCAAAATCTGCCACAAACTTCCCCTTTGCTGCACAAGCTCGACCATAAGAGGTCAAGACAGCACATAAGCAGTCCTCACTCTTTTCACAGCTACAGGTTGAATAAAGGCAACGCTGCAGATGGAGAAAAATATGCTAAGTAAATTACAGTCCAGAAAAGGTAGTAAAAGTCCATAAAGACGGCATATGCTATACCTGATAGTATATTTTAGGATCCAATACTGAATGACAATTTGCAAATGTACCATTTGGATTTTGAAGCATTTCGCACCAGTGTTTGGCATAATCCTCTATGAGTAAATACAAAAAATATATATATATTTTTTCACATCTAATAACTTTCAAAATGCTAAAAGAAGTTTTAGTCATAATATTACTTGCTCAACTAAAAGAAAAGCTTTACCGGTCACTAAACTCTGATCACAGGGATTATTGAGTCTTTCCTCTCTGTCTGAGCATGGTGTGTTAGCTTTCCAAGAGTTACTGAAAGTTAATGGAGATCCTTCAGTGACCCCCTGTGGAGTCATCATGTCGTCATTAGAGACATCATTGAAGGTACCACATAAACCTGAAAGACATGGTTGAAACATCAAATGCTTGAACTCTAAACTGTTAGGTTAAGTGACTGAGTTTTTAGTCGTCATTTGAAAAGTGATCCTTAAATAAAGTTGGGTGACTTCAAAAGTAATATCAAACTTACCTTTTATCTTATTTTTGTAGCTATTTTCCAAACTGATGTAGACTTGCATGACAGGTAAACGCTGGATCTGAATTTGCAGCCCAAACTTGGCATAAAGCAAGATGTCAATGGAAGAAGCATGAAATATTCTAATTTCCCCTATAAATAAAGTCAGAGAGATCAAGTCCTGATATAAGCTCAGAACAGCATGGTAAAATTAGTTTTTTAATCGTCTCACCTACCTGAGAAGTACGGCAAAGTCAAGGTTTTTTGATCATGCTGAACTGTGCCATCAGATGTGAACATTAAGACCTAGAGAAATACAGTGTTTCATCAATGAAATTTAAATATCAGTGTGAATCTAGAAAGTGAATCCAAAAATGTTAGTATTTAACTTACATGATCATCGTGCAGATGGAGTTTTAAAGCCTTCAAACAAGTGTCATACTTATCTTGGGCACATGGTTCCAGCAAGGCTCGGATGGTAAAATTTGGACTTGCTCCATCCTGAAACATATGAATGTACTCCATAAATAAGAGAAATCAACTTATTTTTTAAAGTTCCACCCGTTTTAACAACAGTAAAAGGGTATTCTTTGTATTCTCTATAACAACAGTGAATTATGTGTTCACCTTGCTTTCCACCTTGGCCAGGGTATAGCGACAGTTTCCATGAAAGGTATAGGCTGTACCATCAAATGTTGTGAAATGTGAACCTTCCTCAACTGCACATGTGGCAACAGGTGTCTCAAAGCTGTCACATTCCCATTTCCCTTCTGAACAAGTACTGTAAAAGAAAACAATTGTCTGTATGACAAACCAGATAAACACACAATTCAAAAAAGAAAAATTAATTCTCTAAACACCTTAAAACATGCATACCAGTTTGTATTTTCATGACTGTAAACCTCTCCGGAGTCGTAGATTTTGTCATGCTTGCACTGACATTCAGACCGAGGGATGCAGCCCCTCTCAGAAATATCATCAAACACGGTTCCTGAGAGAAAAAAAACAGTTCATTGGGTAATTTTGAATTGACAGTGGCATTATACACATTTTACATGCGAAGAGAACTAACCGGGAGGACAAAAGCAGCCGTCTATTTTGTGGTCCTCACACACTAATCTTGTCTCCTCATAGGTGCAAGTATCCATGCAAGGAAAAGCACTTTCTTCATACTCCATGTTGTAGGGACACTGTTTACCTGTGAAGATAAATGGTGCCATAAATAAAGGGAGGTGGTAATTTATTCATGCTATGACGCAGTACATAAAACAAGGAAATGACTTATGACATTCAAATCTCAAACTGCTCTTATTACTAAATAATAATATATTTCAATTCAGTCATCATTTATCAGTCTCAATTAAAATGTTGCACTTTGCTAAACATTAAGAAATAATCTTTCAAACATCTTAACCACTTAAAAACTAGTGTATGAAACGTTTTTATTTTAAACTAAACATTATTCTCTATTTGTGTGGTTTTTTTTTTTTGGTTTTTTTTTTCAGAAATATGTCCAATGTGTTCTTCGTTCATTTAATTATTAAACTGGTTATTGAGCTGTTTAAAAAACATTTTCTCAAAAAGACAGTAAATAGAGTTGAACATAAAACATACCACACAGCTGAGATCTCCAGTTAGGTGGTTGTCCTCCTGCGTGGGAACACTGACGAGAAAATTCAGACATTGTGCTGCAGACACAGGAGTCATTGGTGCTGTTGTTACAGGCACACATGTCTATGACACATGCATGAATGTAAGCTTCAGGGTCAATTTGTTCATTGCATGAACTCCAGGACTTGGAGAGAAATGCTTCTTCACAGCTAGTTTGCTGGTTTGGTTAAAAAAAAAGAAAGAAAAGACAAAAACAATCAACAGAAAACAGGAACAATATTTATTTTTACTTGTAAGCAAAACACCATGTCTTCTACCAAATAAACTTGCCGAAAAACTCACAAAATTCTTGCATAAACTTGACACATTTCCAGACTTCCATGACTCATCTTTGTCTTCATGAGGGTCTTTGCAGTCATCATTTGGTAGATGGATTTTTTGTCTGTTTCCAAACTCAATGGGGCTGATTTTAAAACCTGATCATGACAATAAAGTAAAACAATAATATAAGACCTGAATGTGATCATTAACAGACGATGCAGATGATAGATTATCATTCAACATACCACTGACAATGAACTCATCATAGACAGGAACACCATTGAAGTCTCCACAAAGTCCACAGGTTTTGTTTCTATAGTCCTTTGAAACTTCCACCTGAAATACACACAGTAGAAAAAAAGGACTGTCATATTTTTTATGCTACTTAAAATAACACTCATTATACCTCTGTTATTCTACAGCAATGTGTATTCTGTGCATAATAAATGATCACATCGAATTTGTTTCATACTCAGCTTTCTGCAAGGATTAGCTTGTGCTCCTCCATGGAAAGTTATTTTCTTTAGTCAGTAAATGACTATGAGTAAAGGATTTGGCCTTAGAGTTATATCTACTAGGATTCCAAGTAACAAACAGAAATTGTGTGAGCAGAAAAGCTGCATGCTTGGAATTGATTCCAGGAGCAAAAGTGATGCACCCTGCCCTCTTTTAATTGGGATTTCGTGTGTGCTATCGACTACCTTTATGGACAGTGTCAGAGTTTGGACTAGGGATGAAAGAAAGTAGAAGTAGAAAGTCATTATACTGGAGAAATGATACTACTATTACTACTAACAATAATGCATTTTATATAAAAAGGGTCACAAAACAATACAATATAAAACAATAATGAAAATATTTAAAAGTCATTAAAAATAAGCAAACATCTGTATTAAAGCTAACAACCTGAAGCCCCAATAATAATTCATTACAAAATAAATGCACATGATAAGAGCTGTCAAGGTACTTTGAGGGGGGAGGAAATCTTGAGTACAGGACATCTCTTTTTATTTGTTTTACCTTCAACATCCCTTGATTCTTTTCTGGTTGATGTTAATGTCCAGTTTTTTTTTAGTTTTAATTTTGGTTTATTCGCATAAATATTGTCAGTAGTTCAGTTGCATTAATCTGTCTCACACAGACGTCTTTTGCCTGCACAATTTGTGGAATATTCTGAAAAATATAGTCTTCATGCTTCTGTAGGGCATGAAGACATAAGTGTCCTACTGTAGAGTGATGGTGTGCTGGAATTACTTTGTGATGCTTCAGCTGAAAATCAGCATTGCTGGAGAATATTTGGAATCTATTTTTTAGATTAGAGTTTAGATTTTTTTTAATTTGGCAAACAGCATCTTCTGTCATTGCGTCTCTGTCTCCTGCTTGCCTAAGTGACCGTAGACATTTTTGCATGCCAGTTTACACCTTTTTTTTCCCAAACATGCTAAATATAGACTCAAAAACAGTACCTACCAATCTGGTTCATATTTAGTAAGTCACATTGCATGTGGTAACTTAGTATATTTGCATATCCTCCACCCAAAGAAGGATGGATATGTTTTGCATATTCTTGAAGGAAAACACAAAATTTATTGCACCTGCTATTTTCCGCATTTGCTACACAATCCTGTTTACATTTTTGTTTGTAGATCAGATTTGTTTGTTTTTTTACCCGCAAACCTTTAGAAGATCAGACACTTAGTGTAATATCAGTAGTTTCTTTATGGTAATTCTTACCATGACTGCATCTTCACGGTTCCACATGACAGTGATGCCAACTTTTGAAGCTCGAAAACTGATGTAAAATGCACTTTCTTCCACCCTTACGCCTCTACTGTAATGTGGAAGGCTGACTCTGATTAAAAAAAAGAACAAAAAATATTTTAACTTTTTTTTATTTTATAAAAATATGCAATTTTTCTTTTTATACTTACAGTTCGCTGTTTTCAGTGACATGGGTCTTGTTTATGTAGAATGCATTTTCATTGGTAGTTATTAATATGTAACTTATTGCAATGTTTCCATCATTTTCATCCCTTTTAAAGTTCACTGAGAACTTGGGGTCAGAACCATGGCAGTCCTTGGCCAGGTTGTACTCACACAAGCCAGGAAACTGGTACACATCACCATCAAAGGTCTTAAAGTGCTGTGTGCCCCAAGTGCTGCAGATGTTGTTGACATGGTTGCGAACTAGAAAGAGAGAATTAAAAAGAAAAATATAAATTATTGATATATTTTCCCTACATAAGATAAAAACAAGAAATGTTATTTCATTTTTTAGGAAAATAAATTTAACATCAAGCATTTTAAGCAAACTGTTGTAGAAACAAAATATCAAGTTTTGCAGTTCTTAAAAGAGTTTTAAGAAAAACTGAAATGTGTAAGTCTTACTCTGGTCGGCTTGAGTTGCAACAGAAAAACTGAAGAAACACAACCACAACACCGCCCACTTCATGGTTGCTGCTGTGGGCTTCTGGTACCAAAGCAGATGAAAGTGAGGCTGATGGTTAAGGCTTTATATATACATTTAGATTTCCGTGCAGCTTTAGAACCGCCTTTTTGCGTGCCCATGGGTAAAGTCAATACCATTGATATAATTTAAATGGTGTGGATAGTTTTATAAATGCTGTGCTGTATTTTCTACATCAAGCATGACAGAAAATTAAACTGGCAAATATAAGAGACACTTCTGAAGAATACAAATAAGATAATGTTTGGTTTGCTTACAGTTCTATTTACCATGTAATATATCCGTGATAGATGCAATGTATTGGTAACAATAACTACAATTTTGTTCTGAAATAGTTATATAGTGCCAGAAATAACAAATTCAGAAATATTTTAAGAACAACTTCTGTTTTATGTTTTTAACATTTTATTTTACTTTTCCTTCTTCAGTCTACCAAAAAGAAATTGTTGTGAGGTTTCAAAGATGGCTAATTCTTAATCTATGTGCAGTACTGATTATTTGTACCCCAGTATTACAAATAAGGAATAAATACTTGCCACCTGACAGTCTTCTTTCTGTCTCTCTTTTTGTATTATTTGCTCATTTGTCATAGTTAAATGTTTCATGTCACCAAATTCATTCCTACAATTAGACATCTAACTTGAGTAAACACACAGTGTAACTTCTTATCCTAAGGGAAGGAAAACATTCCAGAGCAACCTGACTCTATTTGTAAGTTATCAACTACCATACTCAAAACTTCCACTAATTGTGATCAACCCAATTTTTTTGAAACCCAGGCATGATTTTTGCCAGACCTGAAACAAAATAATTCAAGAAATCCCCTAAATACAACCTGACAACACGAAGCAGAGCAAAAATATCTTCAAAAGAAACACATCATGCGTCGATCTAAACAAATAAGGAGCATTGCTGATATTTCATTAGTGAACAAAAGGTTACATTTGGGGTGCTGCCCCACTGAATAATTTTATTAAACATTCTCAAAGCTTATATAGGAGGACCATAACTACAGGATGCTGTTGGATCTCTTGAAGGAAAAGTTCCTTTGAGTAGTTCATACTCGGAATACTGTACAGACAGAACTGAAGAGCAGCACATAGACCTTGTTCTAAACCATAAACCTACCTGGTACTGTAGAACATTTGTCTCATCTAAGTTTTGCACATTGCGATGAATTTAAATATTTATGTTTATTAATATTCATTTTCCCTTTTAACCATAACTAACCCTGTTTGATTTTTCAACCCTGTACATTGTTCCTCCTTGCCATTTCGAAAGGGTTAAACTGACACTTTGGGCACTTTTACAAGTTTTTATTTTTCTTTTTTCTGTGATTTTGAGATCTGACAGGTTGACAGGTCGACCCTGTTATTTCCCCATTGTCAGACTGTGACATCTGTCTCACTGTTTCCAAGCATCCAGCTATGATTGCAGGAGGGTTAAATAAACAAAGAAATATTATTCTGCAAAAGGTTACAAAGCAATTGCTAAAAACAGAAACTTCAGCAAACCAGATGCAGTCATTTTCCACAAACAGATAAAATGTTCTAAGGTTGCCTTAGTTCAGATCAGTGTTCATGAGTCAACAATAAGACTCATCAAGTAGGGTCCATGGGGAAGTTAATTGGTGAGAAGCACTGCTGACTAAAAACAAACACAAAGTCAGTTCTTTTATTTGCCAAAAAACATCTTCATGGTCCTCAAGACTTTTGGGACAATATTATGTGGATCAATGACCGAAAAATTGTGTTTTTGAAAGTGTGCTTTTTCTTAAATATGTTGTAAAAATATCTCAGCATTTCAGGTGAGAGTGATGGTATGGGTCTATTGGTTTAGGACAGTGGTGCCCAAAGTCGGTCCTCTCCCTAGTTTAACGCACCTGGATCATAATGGTTTAATCATAGGGTAAGGTTAGGGTTAGGGTTTAATCATAATGATCATAATGGCTCATAAGAGGCCAAAGAAGAACATCGACATGCTGAAAAGGTTGTCACTAACACCAGGAAGAAAACTAAAACATGCAGAATGTCAGCCCTCGACTTTGGGCAGCGCTGGTTTAGGACCTGAGCAGCTGAATTAAGAAAACCTTGAATTATTCTGCCTATTACAAAATCTTTGAGAAGAATGTTTGGTCTTGTGCTTATTCAGATTTATTTGTCTTTGAGTGACGTCTATTTGCAAATACATCAGCATCATGTTAGATAAACACATTCGAAAGGATTTTCTTAGAAAACTGGAGTTCACACGCTGAAGTGAGTGCTAAATAACACTGTTGAAACAGCAATGAGACAAAATCTCATCTTCTCTATGTCAAATATGTCAGAAGAAGTGACTGACATTATATATATTTATTCGTTAATATACTTTCTGTAATGAAGAACCTTCTTACTAATTTATAATTTCTATCTTTCCTTCTTACAGAAAGTTTCTGTCATGCTAATATCTTAGAGTATGGATGGACTTGTTTTATCCCTAGCATTTTGTGGTGCATTTGTATCCAAAAAACACCATAACACTTCAGATATCTCACAAATGAGATATTAACATGCATGGTAAAACCTTACAAAAACCTTATATGGCAGCAAACAAACTTTCACTATTCAAAATGCTGGATGAACTGCTGCATGAGTAATGCAAACCTTGGTAAAGCACCACAAAAGTATTGCGGAGAAATGGAGTACTTGTGTGAGGCAATGCGATTCCTAGAGTGGGCAATTAGGATTCCTAGAGTATATAAACGGTTGAGGAGGTCAGGCCCTTCAGAATTGACTAATTAAATTTGATGACAGAATGAAAGATCAGATTGGGCCAAAGTGTGTCTCTTATATATGTTTTATATCCATTCATCCATTATCTAGCACACTTATACTTGCAGGGCTTTAAAGGATCAATGTTTTATATACATGAAGATATATTTATTGTTCATAGAACAACTGAAGTTATTATTCTGAAATTTTAAATATTCAAGCATTTCATTATCATTAATGTATACAAGCAAGTAGAGAATATGTGACGACTGCCACAAACAAAATAAAGACAGGAGACTGAAACTTAGATGCATGCTTTTATTCAATCAACTGATAAATGAACTCCACAAAGTATGCTATACCTTATTAGAGATTTAATGATTAATTAAATGATTATTGGAGATACATCTGTATCCCACATGTGAGGACAGAGGATTATGTCACTGCAGTGTGAAGCGTCGCTTTCTGCGAACATGCAGTGCAGCAGGTGCGGTGCACTCTGTGTGACCACAGCCGCACTCCTCCACATGCACATAAGTGAACCGGACGTGCGCACCATCTTCACACGCCAGGGTAACAGTGCGGTTGCTGGCGCGTCTCTCCTTACAGCAGGAGCAGGAATGCTCCATAGCAGCTGCTGCTTCAGAGTATCTGAAAGGATCAAGGACAGAAATCAGCACATTCAGTACTTTACAGCTGCTTAATAAATGGCTTGATGACAAAACTAAAAATAATGTCAGACTTACTTGGTGAAAGTGTCGCATGATCCTTCACATGACGGCATATTCAACTCAGACTGACAGCCATTGTGGTGGATAGGAGTTGTCTGGTAAACCAGTCTGCAGGCCTTCTCTTTTTCCACACCTTTAAAATGTGGGAGGAAAGAAAAATGTCAGTTTTTATGCTTGTTTCAGTCTCTTTAACTCTAAAGAAAAGAAAATAATCATACTCACAGATTTTGCAGCAGCCATTTGCTGCAGTCTGAGTTGTGTCCTGAATAGAACAGAAAATAAAACAACACAAAGTTTGAATTTTTCTTCATATATGATCCAATGTAGATCTATGTATTAAACCAGACACTTACATTCTTGCAGTTGCTCTCTTGGAATGCTGGGCAAATGATTTGTTTATTGGTGACTGTAAAAGTCTCACCATTCTTAACACAAGTCTTACTTTCACACTTATTTTCTGGTGGTGACCAGGTTTCTCCTTCCTGAAAATTACCACACAGATAACAACACACTTGGGTATTTTGGACTTATTGAAATTAATACAAATGAACAGTGATGTTTCAGTTTACCTTTAAGAGTGTCTCAGTGCCATTAACACTGAACACACAGTGTGTCTGTACGCACGTCCCACAGCAATCATCTGAGTTGGTTTTTACATATTTGAATCCCTGAAATAAAAAAGCTAATTCAATTAAATTGAAGGTCAGATTAAAATACAGTTGTTTGTAAATTTATTCACATTTTATCCCTTTTAACATTTTGTCAAGCAATTACCCCCCATTTACAAAGTTTTTTATTTGGAACTTCTCCAATAGACCAAGACAAACTTTTACACAATTGAACAGAAATGTTACATAATTTTCTAAACCTTTACAAACAAAAACCTTCATAAACAAAATCCAGAAAGTGTGAAGTCAGAGTCACTACTTTGTGTAAAACCTTCATATTCCATACACATTACATTGTCTTCCTCACCTTTCTGCATGTTTCTTCACACTGCTGTTTCTCACACTTTATTTCCATCAGACCACCAGACGAAGAATTTGAGGAACAGAAGCAATTCTCACATTTTTGGCCAGGAACGGAAGAACCAGGCTGAGAAATCCACATAAATTCATTGTTATACCATATAATTAAAACATATATTAAAAGAACTCCTCAATATATATGTCCCTTACCTGATATTCAACATCATTTAACACACAGACTCTTTTAGGTTCTAGGAAAGAAAAAAAAACAATAATGTAAAAAAAAAAAGGTCTTTTAAAAGCGATTTTTTATCCAGTTGGCACTATACAGGATCAAACTTTTATAGGCTCACCACATCTAAGTTCTGGACAGCATTTTCCCTCTGGAACACTGATGTTTGGCTTAAATCCAACATCACAGTTCATGTTGATTTTCGGACAAGCGTAGATCTGACATTCTGTTTACACGAAGAAGAGCTCACTTTATTACAAAGGTAAAAACTTACGAGCAGCAAACAGTAATCAGCATTATTGCTGTGTCTTACGGCAAACATGGACATTGCAGCAGGGATTTGATGGATCACTTTGATTGACAAGAACATATCCTGGACCCATGCATCTTGGTAAAGCAGTGTGTGGGCACTTCTTAGGCTTGCAGATCACAGTTTTGGTGGACTCATCACAAACACAGTTCTGACATTGGTATTCAAATGTATCATTGAACTAAAAAAAGAGAAAAAAAGATACCAAAGTGTTGAGTTTAATATCTAAGGGAAGACGTAGAGCACTTTACATGAAAATCATGTTTGGCTCACCTCACGCGGTGTCCCATTAGGATCAAGACAGCCTGTTAAAACATAGTGTAAACATAATTATGTGAGCCTCTTCTCTCTTGAATTGCTAATGCTGAAATTAGTCACTTTTATTTGTGATTTGGATTAAGATACTTTTCTATTCCCTAAGTACTACATACTTAATAAAAGTTATGAAAACAACAATTCCAGCATGTTTTTTGTGAATACTTGTAACTTGTAAGATGAGCTGCTTTTAGTATGAAGAGTCCTTTATAAAAAAAATTGATTGATTGATTGATTGATTGATTGATTGATTGATGTGTCAAAGAGAGACAAAATCCCTTTTGGACTAATAATTAAAAATATGCTGCAAGCAAACTGAATATTAGATATTTTTAGACAGAGTGGGAAAACCCAAATAATAGGACAGGTTAAACTCATCTACTGTATGTTAGCACAATTTTTGGGTTTGTTGGTTATATTCTAGACAAAACCCTTTGATGTTCATTTAAAGGTAAACTTGACTTAGTTACATTTTGCAGCCTTTGAACTACGCTTATTTTTGTCACAACATGTGCAGTTCTCCTTTGCTGGCAAATGTTTTGATGTGTTGTGGACATTATTTTTTTTCTCATTAAGAACTAAAAGATATAGATTTTGGTTTTTCAATATTTATGGAAACAGTAGTTTTAAAAACTGCTAATTATTTTGGATAGCACACTGATAAACATCAAGAATTCATTCTTGAATCTTATGAATAAAATATACCCTCAGAATTGTGATTAAATACTTACCACAATTTTTAACACATATTTTTGATTCTCTGCTGAATAGTTTCATTCCTTCAGGACAAAAGCAGCCCTCTGTAGTGAAGTCCATACCTGGATCAATAGGACTGCAACAACAACAAAAAAATCATTATTCCTTATTGCATCTTACTTGCTTCTTTAGTGGTTAGTGTTTTGCTATTAGTATTGCTGTCATTGGGTTTATCATTTATATTGCTACTTATGCTGCATTTATGGGTTTCAATTTCAGGCATGCTGAAGATGAGACAAATCTAAAAGTTGCAGTACACTGCCCCTTGAAAACAAGATTTTAATACTTCTGAGTTGCAGACTAAAAAAAGCTAAACTTTCCACTCCATATTCCACAGTCTAAAGGCATTTTCGATATTTTTTTCCTCTCTGATTTCCCCATAAATTGTTTGCTCATGGTTATTCTTTGCTGTGTGTGTCTATATTGCCCTGTGATGGACTGGCATCCTGTTCAAGATGTACCCTTGTCTTTCTCAAGAACTTCTGCAATTAGGGACCAGGTCCTCTGGGACAGTGAAGGGATAAGTGGACATACACAATGAATGGATGGATTATACTCCTTTTACATTTACCATCTCATTTCCTTTTCTAAACTTATTGGATGATAAAAATTATTTAAACACTGTCTCTGCCAGAGGTGTAAATAATTTTGACGTTAAATGTTGCTGAATGACCAAGAAAGCAAGTTGAGTGTTTTTTATTTTATTTTATAAAAGCAAACAAATTAGGTGGAATTGATCAAACCAGAGGAATTGACAGATTGAAAGAGGACACTAAAACACAAGAGAAAACTCTCAGAAAGACTTGAGGCCTATTAAAACATATTCAGATATTTACTTATCTATATTATAAAGCATCTAGCTTTTTAATCAGCATCACCTGATAAACTAAGCTTGATTCAAAAGGAAGGTGTTGACATTATGAGGGTTGCCTTCATAATTTTTATCAATTTCCTTTTGTTTTCACTAAATACAACTAGTCTCTACCATAATAGTATGAGGAAATACCTTTATACGTTAAATAATTTTTTATAACTCACCTGTCCTCGCAAGTTGGTGGATCTGCAGGTCCACAAGGTTTATAAATTTTGTCTGATGGGCAGTCACTGGCTGTTGGTAAAGAACAATTTAGTTTGTTTTATTTAATCAAACTGTGAGCACACATTACAATTTAGATTTGAAAAACTTCTTTGTGGTTTCAAGATATCCACTTGGACAAAAATAAATATTGTACCACATATATCAGTGTGGTTCCTCCAGTGAATACAAACTCCAACATCAGAGCAGGCAGCAGCATAAATCGCTAAACTTGAGCACTCCACTGCATTCGCTCCATTGTGAACATGACAGCTATCAGAAACACATCCTTTGTAGTAATTATCTGGAGAGATCCGGGAATGACATTCAGCAAAGACACTGGTGGAAAATGAAAAAGAAACATCATAAGAGAAAATAATGAAAGCTTGCAATCTAATTTACAATGAAAAATAATACAGACAGAACGAAGTTGCAAAGTACCTGCTCTTAAGGAGTTCACATACAGAACTTGCACTGCATGGAGGTTTCGAAGGCTGTTCTGCTCCAGTCTTGCAGCCTCTATCTTTCTCCAGAAGCCAGCCATCAGCCATTTTAGTGCAACCTTCTGATACTGTTCCTCCAGGCAGCCAGCAGTCATCAGCTTGACTGTTGGTGCAAGTTCCTATCACAAATTTTCAAGTGTCATTATCTACATTCAAATCAGAAGATAAACACAGATGGTTTCCTGAGAGGGAGTTCTTACCACAATGACCCTGTGTGTTTCCTCCAAAGTACTTATATGGAAGGTTGATACTAAATCCAGTTCTTCCAAATTTAACAACCACATTTAGACGAAGGATCTCTAAAACTAAATTAGTGCCAGTGCTCATCACTTTAACACCTTGTTCCCAATAAGGGAGCTTTATACTCACTTCATTTGTAAATGCCTGCAAATTAATAACAACAATTCAGATATCAAAAAGGCTAAAACAGACATTTGATCCCACATGCAAGTACATTGCATATTGATCAAGACATATCTGTTTGTCTTTTGCATTCAGTATAAAAGCTAATATTCAGAGGGGAAATCATCTTGTATTACCTTCAAATCTGGTTGTCCATTGAGAATAAAATAGACCAGTTTGATATGTTCTGCTCCATAGTTAACATTTAAGGACTGAGGACATGAAGGCTCTTCAAAGGGATCACAATGGATGTTATCAATGTAAATTTCCAAGTCATCCCTTGGTGCAATTTCTTTCATCAAATAATAGGAACAGTTTCCATGGTATTTGTAGGATAGTCCATCAAATGTGCTGTAATGACGATCTCCCCACCCTTTGCACTCGCCTGGAGTGATAAAAAGAAATAAAATCTTTATTCTGTTTAAAACAGAAGCATTTGACTGAATGTATTGATCAGCCACTATATTATGACCACTTGCATAAGATTAAGTAGGCTGTATGCCACAAATATAGCTCACACCAACTGTAAAAAGAAAGAATACAATCCACAGATTTCCTGAAGAGTCTAGAAAGGACACATTAGCAAAAAGTTTTTTGAGCTGTATGAGAGAAACTCTTTGCGAAAAAGAGCTGGGAAGTTGTGCTTGAATAGGCTAATGGCTACTTTCAACCAATTGGCAACACTATTTGTGCTAATCACTGTTACGATTCGTACAATTAATCTTCATTGTAATATACTGTTGTATTGTTTCTTTTTTGAGTGGTCAAAATATTTAGTTTTTGGTATATTTTCTAAAGATTTTAATCAAATAACTTACAGTCACATTGATAATGTTGGCAGCATTGATATTCATCATATACCAGAACAGGAGTTTTTCCATTGGAACAAGTTATGTTTTTGATGGGTGGACATTCATAGGGCACTATTTGAAGAGTATTGCTTCCAATACATTTGGCCATGGTGCAGTTGCAAAAATAAAAGGTCTCATTTTGCTGTAATAAAGAAAAGAGGATCATCAGGAATAGGTTGCTACAACTACTATAGAGTTGTAGCAACATGACATCAAACAAAGTAAAATAAAATATTTAAAAAGAAGAACATTTTACTAGTTTAAAAAATAGCTTGATTTAGGGTTTTTAAAGTTATGCAACTTACCATTTTATTCCATTTAGGGCAACCTGTAGGATGGGTTATGGCTGTTTCAGTAATAGTAATTGTTTTCACGGTTGTTGATTCGGGAGCTGTTATGGTTGTAACGGTTGTGGTAGTAGTAGGTGTTTCGCTTGTACATTTAGTTTGAGGGTGTTGTGGATTCTGTGGTTCCAGTTGGTATGGTTGTAGACTCAGTTGATGTGGTGGGAGATGTAATTGTTGGGGTTGTAGTTGGTGTTTCAGTTGTAGTGGTAGATTCTGTTGGTGTTGTGGATTCTGTGATGGGAGTTGTGGTTGTAGTAGGATATGTTACAGTTGTAGTCTTAGTAGATGGTGATGTGGATTCTGCGCTTCCAGTTGGTATCGCTGTAGACTCAGTTGATGTGGTAGTAGTTGTGGTTGCTGGGGTTGTAGTTGGTCTTTCAGTTGTAGTTGTAGATTGTGTTGGTGTTGTGGATTCTGTGATGGGAGTTGTGGTTGTAGTAGGATATGTTACATTTGTAGACTTTGTTGATGGTGTTGTGGATTCTGTGGTTCCAGTTGATATAAAATGCATAGCCTGATGTAAAATGTATTTTCTTCCACCTTTACTCCCCCAGTGTAATGTGGCAGAGTGACTCTGATAAAAGAGAATAAAAGTTTGAAGATTTAAATGATAAACACAACGTAAAAATGTCTCAATTAGTGTATAGTTGTTGCATGTGTGTGTTTTACTTACGGATTCCCATTTTCAGTGACCTGAGTCTTGGTTAGGGTGAATGTATTTTCAGAGATGGTGACCACAACATAACGTATTGTAATATTTCCATCATTTTCTTCTCGACTAATGTGCACAGAAAACTTCTTCTCGGATTCGCGGCAGTCTTTAACCAGGTTGTACTCACACAAGCCAGGAAACTGGTACACATCACCATCAAGGGTCTTAAAGTGCTGCGTGCCCCAAGTGCTGCAGATGTTGTTGACATGGTTGTCAGCTAGAACAGTAAAAGACAGGAAAAAAAAAAGAAAAGACAATTATCTTTTTATGTCTACACATTAAGTTTAAAATGATAACTATCTTTTGGAAAAAGAGATTTTAAATGCTAGCACTTAGTGGACATGATTTACAAACAACATATAATGAATTTCAGAGACAGCCATGCAGTCAAATTTTAAAAGATGTCAGTCTTACCCAGTGTGGCCTGGATTTCAACAGCAAAACTGAAGAAACACAACCACACCACAGTCCACTTCATGCTTGCCACTATGGGCTTGTTGTCTCAAAGCAGAAAATAGTGAGGCTGAAGCAGAGGCCCTTTTATATTAATATTGCCCATTGTTTTGAAAACACCTTTTGATGACTACTGGTGAGATGCCAAGGTGATAAATATTGTCATTATGGTCATATGATCTTATCACAAAGGCCGCATTGTCTTAATCAAACATCAAGCTCCTTGTCACTCATCTAGTCCAGAATTATGTTGACAATCTCCAGCAGAACGAATACTCCAAAAGTCTTTAATGATTTTTAAATTATTTTTGCTTCAAGTAGTCAAAGGTTTTTGTAATCTTTAAAGGTAAACTTTCATTTATCTTTCTTAAATATATGGTCATTATTTTGGGTTTAGGTTACCTAAGACACATTCATAATATATTCATAGGTGAGACTTGGAAACGATTCTTTAACAACAAAGAATTGGTTCTTAAAAAAAATCTAGGAAAGACTTGTGTTAAGTCTTTACTAAATCCTTTTGTGGAAAAAAAAAATCTGTTAAGGTCACAAAAAACTTCAAAAATCTTGAAAAATGTGAGCAAGTACCTTCTTGGATGGACAGTATAAAGAAAGTAGAGCTGTTTGAACACTTCTACAGAATATGTAACCTTAGATGATAAGTGTTGGTCAACAAAAGTATTAGTTGTAGTTTATAGAAACCACAAGCTAAAGTTCCTTCTGATGCCTAAGCAACACAAACAATGGTACAGCTAATTTACTTTATACTAAACATGATCTTTGCATTTTCTTCTTTTTTTTAAATTAAAAATAACTGGAAATTTCTACTAATTTGAAATCAACGGCATTTCTTTTTAATCAAATTGAAACCACAACTCATGAGATTGTTTGAGTAAGTAACAAAAACCTTCTTTTTTGTCATGTTGCTCAAATGAAATTCATTTGGTGCAGGATTTAGATGTAAATGTGGGTCCGTGTGAGCTGCCATTCTCTACCTGAAGTGAATCAAATCATTTCCAGACAACGGTATATAAGAGGTGTTTGTATTAATTGTTTGTTTAGAGGGAAAGTCTTGACAGAAAAAGGACACTCTGCAGTGAGCTGGCTGACAAGATGCGGGTCGGAAACTCGCTAAGATGCAGCCACATAAGGCAGTAATTACACCACCAACTATATTTTCCAAAGCCAATATGTTGAAGTACTAATAAAACTAAAGATCATATTTGATAAAGGTTGGAAATCTTTCTTACAGTTTGAACTGTGAAGTACTACAACATTTGTACAAGCTGTGTTGTGAGTAAATTATGAAATCACACAAAAACGTTCTGACTAATTCTGGTACTTTTAACTAATAAATTATATGTTTAAAACATTAAAAATAACATAGATTAAAAAAATTAATATCAGTGCATAAGAAACATGCAATTTCAAATCAATCAGAAAAGTTTTTAAAGTCAATATGTACACAGTAGATAATGAATGGTTGTTTGAATGTACTGCAGTACAGCGGATACTACTGCCACTTATGCCATCTACTGAATATTTACTTACTCATTGAAATGCAGAGCACAGCTTAAAAGTAAATGCAAATGAGTAAAATTAAGTTATTACAAAAAATCTCTTTAAGAATGATCATAGATAATATATGTTGGATCATCGCTTTACACATCTGTAAATTTACTTTAATTTTCATCATACCCCTGCGGGCATACATCAGTCTCTCTCCATAAAAGAGTAATTAATAGAGTAATTACTCTCCTATAAAATTATACCCATTCACTCTTTTTTGTGCAAAGATCTCCTCCAACTCTACTCAAATTTTAATACTCGAAACTCAGACCTCATGTGTGCAACCAGTTCCGTTTCCCCAAGGTTGAGATACAAAGAGAGCATCAAATAAGAGAACAGTCCAATCTGGCTGACTTTATTTGTGTCCCATCACCAAGCGAAAATACAACGAGACAAAAGTGAACGTTTTTTGAAGAGGTGGGTGCTCTTACATCTGGTCAAGATAAAAGGGGATTTAAAGAGGGCCACTCTGAACCCACACAAAGTGAAGATTTTATATTTCTGGTCAAAGAGTGGACATGACCTTGAATAAATCTGTTTAATGTCAAAAACCCTACAGGATGTGCGTGTTAAAAGAAAAAAGTGAGCTGAAGTTTTTTCCAAAAAAGTTTAATGGCTGCTTTGAGGATAATTACTTCTTTACACATTGGGTTGGATACTTTTCTATCTTAAATTTATTTGAAAACAAATGCATCTATTTACTCAGGTTAACTATGATTAAAATTTGATTGAGGATTTGAGGCACTGACGTGTTGCAAAGAAAAGCAAATAGAATAAATCTGTAACAGTGCAAATACTTTTTCCCACTCCTATAACTCTATGGAGATTAAGCTGTCTAATTTTTACGGTTGATGAGTTTTGAAAATGTTGGGTTCTGTTCAGCGATATCTTTATTTACATCAGCATGCAACACACTTACCGTCAGGTGAAAGAGTTCAGATCAGGGCGTTTGAGGGCGTGGCAGTGGGGTTATACACACATCACTGCCATCAAGGTCATTTGAGTTCATCTTTTTTCTGAACAAATCTCCTTTAGACTTATTTTTATGCAGTCTTTACAGAATTTTTGCATCAAAAACATAACCTAATAAATGAGAAGTGGGACTCTGAAAAGAAGGAATGTTTTAATGCAATTTATTTCATACTGTAATTTATTTTCTAAAGTGAAGAAAGAAAAGATGGTTAGATGGTTCATTTTGATCTTTAAATATTTAAGCTTATTTGTAGTTATATTCAACAGTGCAAAAACTGATGACATAAGTAAGTGTTGCTATGCTTGGTAGAAGGTAATAAAATTACCTCACTCACCTGAGATGACAGTAAACAACCTGGAGAGAAACTTTTTCTTGACTCAGGGTTTGTCTGATTTGGAGGTTTCCTTGTAAAATATACCTTTTACTGCTGTCTTTTCACATAAAGTTGGTTTATATTTAGGTTTAAATCTACTTCTTCAAACATCTTTGCCTGCCATAGAATAAATGCTCCGACTACCCATATATTTTGATTTCTTTGCATAGTAAGTGGCAGCTTCCGCTTCAATTTTCTTTTACACTGCATTTCAAATCTAGGATTTTATATATATGTGAGTCTATGAGTTCTTGACAAACATTCCCAATTTGGCTGATTATAAAATTATGACAGGATTGACTAAACTTGTAATGATCATAAGGATGTTAAGATTTACCTCCAGAATTGTGTGTCTGTTTTGATATTTAACTCTGTTTTCTTGGGGTGAAAAAACTCATACATGATACGTGCATGTAATGAAGAGATCTTCATTATTGGGCCTATTTTTGTAACTTGTATAGAACTGCACTTGAAGCACAGATTTGCACATCAATAACCATTTGCACACAATAAGTTTTAACTTTTTATTGAATATTTTAGCATGTAGCTTTTTGTTCCAGGCTCTGCACAGCTGCTCCTCATTGAGAAGTGAGGTGGTTGCCTGTGAGGGGCAAAGACGGGCTACTGATTGGTAAAACTTAATCAAATGTTTGTGTAGAATCTGTTAAATGTGGATGCAAAAGTGATGTGGAGGTGCTAAGATAAAATGACTCATCTGCCTCTCCAGGGTATTTGGACAAACACCCAGGGGTTCAGATACAATTTTCATGTCTTCTTCTTTTTGATTTTTAATGGCAGGTGACGCCTAACGTTAAGATGCATTATCGCCATCTACTGCACTGGAGTGTGTACCAGAGTATTTGCCCCCTCTTTTCTTTCTCTCTAACCCTAACCTAAAATCTTATATGCAATCCTTTTTCTTTCAAAAATACTGTAACTGTTTTGGTTATCTTATTATGTTTAACTAAAATCTTATTCATTCTTAATGTCTCCACATCATACTTCCTAATTTTTAGTTTCAACTTTTCTCTACTTACCCTATACTTTTCACAATGAATTATTACATGTTCAACTGTCTCCATGTCCATACCACACTCACAACTACCTGTTGTTTACCTATCAAATATAAAGTTTAGTTTAATCCTCTATGTCTGAGCCGTAATCCTGTCATTACTACTTGTTCCTTACCTTCAATTATTTCCATACTTTCTTCTGTATATGAAATTTCATTTTTAGGTTCTGGGATAGGCCATGGAAAAGTGGGGGTGTAATTGTGTTTCATAATGGTGCTTATAGTGTAGGGATAAAACATAACATATTTATGAAAAGTAAATAGACATATGTATTTGTATTTGGTAAAAATACATTTTATTTATGTAGGTGTAAATTGTAAATTGGTGACGTCCCCTATGAAGTAAAGGTGGTTTGGGCAGCTGAGGCTATTTAATGCTGCAGTTGTATCTTTGCTGTTCTAGAGGCAAAGAAACCTTAGCTGCTTCCTCACTCTGCCTTCATCTGTAAACCCAGCCGTAAAAGGCTGCCTTGTTAGAGTGCACAACAAGAATAGAAAAAGGCAAAGCATAAAACTTCTTAGTACTTTATTTTACATAACTGTGCCAATAGGTTTCTCAAATTGGCAGTAAATGAAAGGATTATTCATATTTAAATAATATCCCACTTGTTTGTATAGAGCAAGCAGGTATACTTTGTAATCACAAAGAAATGTAATATTTAAAAAAAGAATCACATAACCATAAGCAAAAATGAGCCTTTTTATGCCTTTATAACCTCCATTTGATTTTGATATCTGAGTCTGATCTTTTGTGTGAGTCTTTACTTCCTTACTTAATATTTCCCCCATCAGCTGTTTGCAAATTAAACAGGATGTCATTTTTGGAGGCAGAACTTTCCCAGAAAAACACGTCAAACCCCACGCTGTTTGGATTTTGGTGACTCTCACTCTGACACTGCATGTGTTTTCTTTGCATAAGCAAATGCAAACAGAAACCTACAGACTGATGCAGAGCAAACACTAAGTCTAGTTGGCACAGAAATGTTACGTTGATGTGTGTTTCTCTGCGTGTGTTCGTGTGACAAGAGGGTGGAAATTTAAACAGTACAGTGAAGTAAAGAAGTGAATACTGCTTCCTAATTAAAGACAGAAAGAAAAACGATAACTGAGTTCAAAGCTGTCAAGGCAATGAGAGAGACTGATCCTGGTCATGGTGATACTTTTCCATGTCTGATATTTTAGCATTGTTCCTTGTTTCAAACTATTTTTGTATTTTTTTTCCTACTTTTTCCTTATAGGTCTGTTCAAGTTTAAAATGTAAAAAGTATGGAGGCAGGTGTATAAACCTGTAGGCTATTTTTAATTTTCTTGCTTTTCTTCTTATATTTCCTTTTTTTTAATATTTCATCATTTGCATCTTTATTTTGTTCTTTTTCCCCCCTTTTTAATGCTATGTGTGCCTGAATGTGTTCATTTTGACTGTGACTTAAAATAAAAATTTTCCTTATAAAGTATTTTTTTTAAACAAGTATTATTCTATTCTCGTCCGTTTTACTGGAAGTCAGAGGCTTGAAGTAAAAAAAAAATATAAAGATATATATGTACAAGTGTGTGTACAGACAACATTTCCAACCATCTCACCTCTCTCCTCCCTGTTAAAATTACACATTTTGAAAAGAAACAACTATTGTGACACCCCAGTTATCTCATGAGCCAGAAAAAAGAGTTTTTATTCGTATTTTTTTTACATTTCAGTGAAGCTCCTTTTGCTAAGTTGGCCTCTGCAACTTAGTTTATTTTATCAGAGAGGAAGTTAAATAACTTGTATCAACATAGGTAGATCACAAACAGTGCTGCTTTCAGTGTCATCTGTTTAAATTTAATTTAACAAACCCATGTGTCCTCCTTGAATAAACACAGAACGTGTTCTTACTGAGAAAAGGACCGTCCTTCTTTGCCATCCACCTGGGAGTGATCCAAAGATAAATTTACCTTTGGAGGTGCTCTGGAACATGCAAGAAACTTGTAGTTTTACTTTTGCTGCCAAAACTTCCCATATCAATGATTACATAAACAGACCTAAGAAGATAAAATTTCAAGCTTTTACAATGTGAGGTTATAGGGATGAGGTAATTCCTCTAATAAAATGCATGTAAGACTGCTTAAAATAATTAATATCTCTGTTTTCAAATGCAGTTTGTGCTCTAAAGTCATTTTGTTTCACTCTTTTGTGGCAGCAAAAATATTGAAACTTTTTGATCCAACAGAATATCTTATAGGATTCAGTGCAATAATGTGACTGTCGGGGTTTTTTTGTGTGTGCGTGGGTGTGTGGGCGTGTGTGTGTGTGTGTATAGAATATTATTTTATAGACATTCAGTGAAACTTACAGTAGGCTGTTTGTCTCTCAACATAGTAACATTCACATCTGCACAAATTGTTTCTTTCACCTTAGCTCTATCTGTAATGCACATCTTAAAAATGCCTTAAATTTTGATAGGAAACAGCAGCTGAAAACAAAAGCTCTAGCACTGAGTGAGGAGGCCAAGCATAATACTATCAGTGGATTAAATCCCCACAAACTCCATTTATTTTTGGATGAGTTATTTTAAATCTAAACTAAAGATGCATTTCTTTAGAGTTGCCTACGATTAATAACTGGAAAATAGATTAATTCTGTTCTGGATAGCAACTTTTCATTACTTAATCTGCCACTGAAGTGTAATCTTTCTTTTTATTTTTATTATTTAACTATTGTGTTTTTGTCATGTAAATCACTTTGAACTCCTTTGCTGCTGCATTGTGTAGTAAAAAAAAACTTAACTTGATTATATTTTAATAACCTTCATGTTTCTAGAGTTGCAGTAGGCTATATATAAAAAATATATACACATATTTTTATTGACTCTATAAATCAAGGTGTTGTGTCAGGTTTAGGGACAAAATTATAATCAGACATTTTGAGAATAAATATAAAGTGTAAAACTGATCCTTCTTTCTGGGAAAACAGTCAATTCCAAAGCAAACTTTCTGTGTTCGGACAGAAAAATATGCTGCTCCCTCTTTTTTATCATGTAGTTTTTAAGCTCTAAGAGTACAAGCTACTTCCAAAAATGTCCAGTTTGATTCCAAATGTCTTTAGTTAAACTCCAATTTACCTCAAAGACTGAAAAAATGCATTAAGAGCTCACATAATGATCTGGTGTTACACAATCTGTGCTTCTTGCGAGGAAGTGAAAGCTGATACTAAATCTAACAACAAACCAGACCGAGTACAGGCTGGAGCTGGTTGGTTCCGGTTTGTAATCCTGCTCTTTGATTATTGCTTAACAATCATCTGCTGGTTTTTGTCAGCGGGACTAAAAAGAGTTTAGATACACACATGATAAATACTCTGGCTTAATTGTGAACACAACAATAATCTTTTACTGCTGACTCAGAAAAAATTGATGTTGTTATATTATTTGCTGAATTATTTAAGAAGTCATCTCTGCAACATGATATATGGAAAATTGTGCATCTGCTGGACAGTATTTTCAAGTTTGAGTAACAATTTTGTGGAATTATTGACATTCTTTGTTTGCTGAATTATTTATTTATTTTTATTTCACTTAGAGCTTCTTAGAAAACTTGAATAGGAAAACGAGTGTTTGTCCACGTGTTAGTTTAATTTATCAGACTGCAGCCTTACCAGCTACCACGTGATCTAAAGGCAAACACACGTTGGTATTGTCTGGAAATGCTGTACGTGAACAAGGAGTAAGGATGCTGTTCCTGTCAAGTACCGCTTTTATGCTCCCATGACATCCTGTCAGCGCAGACATGATTTTGTTTTGTGATTTTTTTTCCCACTGTAAAAAACATAAAAAGATACTACATAACTACTTATAATAAAAGTATAGCCTATCCTGGAAAAGGGGCAAAAGGATTCTGTTTGTTTGCATTGTTTTTGTGCTATTTTGACAATAAAAATTCAGGTGGTGTGGCATTTTATGAGTGTTAATATTCTTGTCGAATCAGCTCTGTCATCTGACTCTAGTTTAATTTTCACAAATATCTAATAGTCTCAAAATCCTGAGCTTCCAATATCAAAGAAAAGTTAGTAAATAATCTAATTTCTGTAGAGCCAGTGATACTTTATTCCACACTGCATGCAGCTTCTTACCATCCACTTCTTGAAATATCTCTACACGCTGTATGATCATATTTGTCTTTTTGGTCTTAAGACTTTGCTGTGTCGCACGGGAGACAAATAGTCACAATCATAAAATACAATCACTTACTTTTGGCTATTCTGTCATTTTGTTTTCTGTTAAAACAACTGAAATGTTTAAAATTCTCACATAGAAATTACTAAAACTGAGTGAAGTGCAATAAATACTTTCTAGCTATCCCAGTTAAAGTTTTTTTATGTCTTCATCCATCTTTTATCTAAACCTGCTTTCAGGGGTCGTCATATTTTCAGATCTTATGGGAGGATACCAGGGTACTTGGTAAGACATGCACAGGTAGAACATGCAAAGTCCATGCAGAAAAATCCCAGGGAAGGATTTGAACCATGGACCTTCTTGCTGCAAGGCAAACCGTGCTACCAACTGTGCAGCCCTATGTTTCTTCACTGTGTTCATAACGCTATCTCTGTTTCTCTGAATGCTCAAATTAAGTGGCCAATAATTACTGAAGTACGTTTTACAAACTCAAAATGTCAAGCTAGTTAGTAAAATAGTGGTGATAGATGGAATTCTATGTCATTTGACATGCCTTAGAGAATTATACTTGTTTTTGATTTGTGACTTTTACAATGGAAAATTTTAAAAAATGGACAAAAAATTTATTTTATTCTGCTTTTCAAAAAAATATTCATTATCATACAAAACTAGTTCCAATAAAGAATTTGAGAAATAGATTCAGGCTAAAATAAGAAAAAAATTCTTGCACAAAGTAGAAAGAAAGTTAGTTGTTCATCTAACAACACACCACTGGGTGGCAGTACTAGGCATCACTTTAGGTCAGGCAGCTGCACACCTCATCCAGAGGTCATGCAGCTCATGTTTTTGTTTAGTCACTCAAAAACCGCCCAGTTAACAGTGTTTTACATTTATATAGCTCAGATTTCTAAATGTTTTCATCAGTTAATCAAACACATTTCTTTGAAAAATTCTGAACTTTACTGTGGCTTGACTGTTTAAAATAAACATGGCTATGCATAAATGTTGCTGAAATTGCCTAGTCTGCCTTCAAATGTTTATTTAAATTTTGCCTCAAGCAATTACCATTTTTCCCCAAACCATAGTTTTGAATTTAGACAAAAAGGGTTGCGCTTGATAAGACAATTTGTCTCTGACTTTATGATGTGAAATGACAGCCTCACCTGGGTTCAGGCAGCTTATTCTAGGAAAATCATTTTCCACAATTTGATCTGGAAAATTATTCCAGATAAAATGATCCTATAATGATCCTTTGATCATTTTAATTTACATGTAAAACTTCAACATTGACTGTCCACAGTTTTTAAATTGAACTTGCACGTCTTAAATTTTTCACCATAAATACCACCAATGTGCTTATTTCAAATCTTCACGTAATTTTTACCATCATTTTCTTTGATGGCAAGTGAATTTAAACTACAAAGATAACAAAGACATGAACTGAGTTGCATATTTTTATTTGATTAGTTGATAAATATTCCACTTCAGTGGTGAATTACTTTGTAATATTGCTAGAGTGGTACAAGACAAAACACTTCTAACATTCAGTATAGTTATGAAAGACGACTGTGTCACAGCAGCGTGGATCTTCGTTTTCTGCGAGCAGACAGCCCTGCAGTTGTGGTGCACTCGGTCTGGCCGCAGCTGCACTCCTCCACGTACAAGTAGGTGTGGGTGAGCTTGTCTCCATTCAAGCACAGCAAATCAACGGTGCGATTGCTGGAGCGCTTTTCCTTGCAGCAGGAGCAAGAATGTTCCATAGCAGCTGCCGCTTCAGAGTACCTGAAATGAGACAATAAGAGATCTAGCTGTATATCTGCTTTTTACATTGTTTAAGCAAATAAAAATAATAAATCTGTATCATTCTTACTTAGTGAATGTGTTGCAAGATCCTTCACAGTACGGTATTTCCACCTCGTGTTCAGACTGACAGCCATGGCTCGAAACTCGAGTTTTCATGCTCACCAGTTTGCAGGCTTTGTCTATCTCCACACCTTTTTTAAAAATACAAAAGACTCCTGGTTAGTTGGTTTTAATTTTGTGGTGTTTATACAATTGAAATTAAAATGTCATACTCACAAGTTTTACAGCAGCCATTTGCAGCTGTTTGAATTGTGTCCTGAGGAGGAAGATGTGCATTAACAAACACTTCAACTTCTATATTTTGGGAAAACACTCATTCCAGATTTTAGAGTTGGTAGTAATACATACAGGCTGGCAATTACTCTGCTGGAAAACCGGGCAAATGATGTGTGATCTTAGGGATGTTAGTGTGTCCCCACTCCTCATACATGTGTAGTGCTCACACATGTTTTCAGGCGGTGACCAGGTTTCTCCTTCCTGCAGATCAGCAGACACAAACATTAAAACAATGTGCTGCTATGAGCTAATAAAGAACCAAAAGTGATGATCAACTCACTTTCAAGAGATGCTTGGTGCCATTTAAATTCAGGACACATTGTTTCTGTACACACTTTCCACAGCAGTCATAAGAGTTAGTTTCCACATATTCATATCCCTAAAACAAAAGGGAAAGGTAAGCTCAGCCTTGAAGTAAACACATTGCGTTGTGCAGACTGTGTGTGAATTATTTTATTTTTTTCTTACCGGCTCACAGGTCTCTTTACATGGTTGATACACACACACTATTTTAAACAGACCGGATTTTGGGTCGACCTCATTGCTGCAGGTACAGTCCTGGCATGCATTCGCAGGAACTGATGAACCAGGCTGACCAAGAAAATGATTGTAGTTTAACACATCAGAGAATTTATTAAAGCATTTACATTTAAATGACGGGTCTGTTTCTTATTTACCTGGTATTCAACATCCTTGTGGACACAAACTCGTTTAGGCTCTAGAAGAGATTGGCAAAAATAAAGGTAAATTATGAGAAGTTGAAATTATGAGAATTATGTTGATATGTCAGGATTAAAGTGTAACCAATTAAAGTAAACCAATTCTAGTGACTCTTATGTTTTCTTAAATTCCACATTTTCCATATTTGATGTGAATCTGTTTGTTTTATTTAATTTAGTCTCAGATTGTTGTAGTCTATTTGTTGTCTTTTTATAATGGTTTGATTGAATAAAAGTTTAAACTCAACTCACCACATGCATGTTCTGGACAGCATTTTCCCTCTGGAACACTGATGACTGGTTTGTATCCAACTGGACAGTTCATGTTACTTACTGGGCATTTGTTGATGTTGCATTCTATGTAAGATGAAAAAAAGTATAGCATTCTGTGATAAATAATAGTTCAACAAATTAATCAAAAATATGGATCGATGATTGGCGTCTTACGACAAATGTAAGCATAGCAACAGGGATCCGCAGGATTGGTTTGGTTCACAACAACAAACCCTGGATCAGTGCAGTTAGCAGTGGGTGGTGCTGGGCAAGTCTTTGGTTTGCAAATCACAGTTTTGGTAAGCTCGTCACAAATGCAGTCCTGGCATTTGTACTCAAACCTCTCATTGAACTGAAAGAATAAACCAAAATTGCTTGGTGAGGAGACCGTAGCTGTTAAGATTTTACAGATAATGAGCATAAGTAGTAATTTTATCTCACCTCTCGAGGAATGCCTTCAGGATCGAGACATCCTATTGACAGATACAGAGCAATCCAGTATTTGTTTGTATTTGACTGGCTGAGCAAATTCAATTCAGTTGCAGAATTCAGGGAGATAACCGCTACTTACCACACTTTTCAACACATATTCCTGACTCTTTGTTGAAGAGCTTCATTCCATCAGGACAGAAGCAGCCCTCAGTAATAAACTTTATGGTTGGTTCATTGGCACTGCAAAAGGAAATAACAATGTTCAGATAAGAATATTATTTTACTGGCTAAACAAACGCTAATGCTACCTTTTGTTATCAGGAAGTGTTTGGAAACATGCAAACATCAAAATCAATACAAATGTAAATCTGTGTGACAACATACCTGTCCTCACAAGTGGGCTGTTCTGCAGGGCCACAAGGTTTATAAACTTTGTCTGATGGACAGTCACTAGCTGTTGGAAATAAAACGACCCCCAAACTTAAAAAAAAAATGGTAACACAGTGTACAATATGTTTTGTTATCCTGTATGTTGAGTGCTAAGTAATGCAAATATAAAAATACTCTCCCAATTCAATCTGCATTCTCAGTAAAAATAACATGATAAAGGTTGTCTTACCACATATTTTGGTGTGGTTTCTCCAGTGGATGCAAATTCCAGCCTGAGCACAGGCAGCAGCATAAGTTTGCAAACTTGTGCACTCTACTGCAGGATTTGAAACATGGCAACTATCAAAAACACAACCTCTGTAGACATTGTCTGGGGAAACCAATGGATGACACTCTGCAAAAACACTGAAAAATAAAAATAAAAGCAAAATTAGGTCATTTAGTCTTATTTAAGAAGAAATTTTCTGGAGGGCTATGAAATAATCAGTGGGTCATGGCATGCCTACCTGCTCTTCAGCAGATCACAAATGGAATCTGGCTTGCATGGAGTTGGTTCTAGCGGTGGTTCAGGAACCTGAGTGGGTACTACAGGTGGTGTTGGGCAGTTAGGTTGATAAATGTCATTTGCTGGCCAATAGTCTGCCATCACTGCACAATTTTCCACCAGTTCGCCTGTCGGCAACCTGCAGTCATCGGCCTGACTGTTGGTGCATGTCCCTAACAAAGATTTTAAACAGTTACAGTTGATGTCAAGCCTAAGGACTGACCAAAGTACAGATTTGAGAGAGATTTCTTACCACAATGACCCTGTGTGTTGCTCCCAAAGTACTGATATGGAAGGTTGACGCTAAAGCCAGTCATTCCAAATGTAACAACCACATTTAGGCGAGGGATCTCATAAACCAAGTTAATACCAGAACTGATAATCTTAATACCTTGTTGTGCATACGGTAGTTTCAATTTTTCACCATTTTTTAGTACCTGAAAGTATACAATAAGGAAAGACAAAAAAACTATAATGTATTCAGGTGAAAATTATATGTTGGCATTATTCTGTCGACACTTGTCAAAGATATCGTGTCAAGCTAATTGAAGACAACTGAGTGTTGTCTTCTACAAGTGTTACCTCTAATTGTGGAGCTCCGATAAGGTTATGATTGATGAGTGTGACAATTTGAAATCCATATGCTATGGTTATTGATCTTGGACAAGAAACGTCTTCAGTGGGATCACAAAATACATTGTCGACATAGAGCTTCAAATGATGTTTTGCTGTGATCTCCTCCATCAAAATGTAAGTACAATTTCCTTGATAACTGTAGTATAATCCATCAAATGTGATGTAATGAGGATCTCCCCAGCCTTCGCATACACCTAGAAAGCAAAAGTATGACATACATACAACATCAAATTCCAAAACACTTTATTGATCCCAAAGGGAACTTAAATGTCTTTGTAACTCATTTGATTAAAGAGTTATTGTAGATGGTGAAGGCTGTGGGCAGGAACAATCTTTGTAGTGGTTTTTATTATAATGAATTTGAATATATTAGATTAAAAGAAAACTTAAATCCATCCGTGCACACAGAATAACTTACAGTCACAAACATAATGTTGGCAGCAGTGGTACTCATCATACACAAGAACTGGTTTCTTTCCATTGGTACAGGTAATGTTCTGGAGGGGTGGACACTCATATGGAATTATTTCAATTGTGTTGTTCTCAATGCATCTGGCCATAGTGCAGTTGCAAAATATGAAGGTCTCATTTTGCTGTAGACAAAAATAAGTGTTAGAAACAACTAGGTATACATATTTAGGTATTCAGAAAAACAAATATAAAGAGGTCAGTGCAAATAGCTAGAATAAAAATATGCCTCAGAAAAATCTGATATCAAATACAAATTTGAACATGAATTAGATGTAAAATGTCTTACAACAACATCCCATTCAGGACACGTAGGAATGTAAGGTGTGGGAGTGGGTGTGGTTGTGGTTGAGGTTGAGGTAATCTCACACATTCCAGTTTTGTTATGAATTTCACAAACATCAGAACAAGTCATTGTGAGACAAATGCCTGATCCAATGGGGTACATTGAAAATATTACATCCCCTGAAACAGTGGTTAAAAGAAGACAGTTAGAGTTATAACATAAAGAATAAACAGATGAAAAAGTTAAAATTATTCATTACCTGGCTGATAAACTGAGCCATTGAAAACACAGAAGCACACTGTCGTAGAACTTGACTCAGTTGTTTGGGTTGTACTCCCAACCTGTGGTAGAGCTGAAAATGTCCCTGTTGACAATGTCGGGCCAGTAACAATTGATTCTGAGGTAGTGCTTGACAGTGAGGTTGTTTTGGAAGTAAGGGTAGGTGTAGTTGTGGCTGTTGTGGTTGTAGTTGGCTCTGGAGTTGTGGTAGGAGGTGTACGTGTAGTTGTGGTTGTTGGAGGCTCGGTAGTTGTCAAAGGAGGAGTTGTAGTTGTAGTTAGCTCTGGAGTTGAAGTTGGAGGTGTAGTTGTGGTTGTAGTTGGCTCTGGAGTTGGAGTGGAAGGTGTAGTTGTGGTTGTTGGAGGATTTGTAGTTGTCGAAGGGGGAGGGACAGGTGTAGTTGTTTTGGTTGTAGTTGACTCTGTAGTTGTCGTAGGGGGAGTTGTTGTTGGTTCTGGAGTTGTTGTAGGGGGAGATATGGTTGTAGTTGTGGTTGTAGATGGCTCTGGTGTTGTTGTAGTGGGAGGTGAAGTTGTAGTTTTTGTGGTTGTTGGAGCATTTGTAGTTGTCGAAGGGGGAGGGGGATGTGTAGTTGTTTTGGTTGTAGTTGACTGTGAAGTTGTTGGAGGGGGAGGTGTAGTTGTAGTTGTGGTTGTAGTAGGCTCTGGAGTTGGAGTGGAAGGTGTAGTTGTGGTTGTTGGAGCATTTGTAGTTGTCGAAGGGGGAGGGGGAGGTGTAGTTGTTTTGGTTGTAGTTGACTCTGTAGTTGTTGGAGTGGTAGGTGTAGTTGTGGTTGTTGGAGGCTTTGTAGTTGTCGATGGGGGAGGGATAGGTGTAGTTGTTTTGGTTGTAGTTGACTCTGGAGTTGTTGTAGGAGGAGTTGTAGTTGTAGTTGTCTCTGGAGTTGTTGTAGGGGGAGATATAGTAGTTGTTGTGGTTGTAGTTGGTTCTGGAGTTGTTGTAGGGGTAGGTGTAGTTGTAGTTGCTGTGGTTGTAGTTGGCTCTGGAGTTGTTGTAGGGGGAGATATAGTTGTAGTTGTTGTGGTTGTAGTTGGTTCTGGAGTTGTTGTAGGGGAAGATATAGTTGTAGTTGTAGTTGTTGTAGTTGGCTCTGGAGTTGAAGTGGAAGGTGTAATTGTGGTTGTTGGAGGCTTTGTTGGTGTCGAAGGGGTAGGGGTAAGTGTAGTTGTTTTGGTTGTAGTTGACTCTGGAGTTGTCGTAGGAGGAGTTGTAGTTGACTCTGGAGTTGTTGTAGGGGGAGATATTGTTGTAGTTGTTGTGGTTGTAGATGGCTCTGGAGTTGTTGTAGGGGGAGATATAGTTGTACTTGTGGTTGTAGTTGGTTCTGGAGTTGTTGTAGGTGGAGATATAGTTGTAGTTGTTGTGGTTGTAGTTGGCTCTGGAGTTGTTGTAGGGGGAGATATAGTTGTAGTTGTTGT